>CANXYI010940039.1:0-10701 GCA_948208565.1 Hura crepitans | reverse complement strand
TATGAAAAGCAGGCTTGGGAATATCCGGTTCCTTAATCCTCAACTAGTGATACCCCGATCTTAGTTCAATTTTATAGAATAGACTAGCACCTTTAAGCTGATCAAAGAGGTCATCAATTCTAGGCAATGGGTACTTGTTCTTGACTGTCACCTTATTCAGCTATCTATAATCAATACACAGTCAAAATGACCTATCTTTCTTCTTCACAAAGAGCATTGGTGCTACTTATGGAGAAGTACTTGACATAATAAAGCCTTTATCTAACAGTTCTTGGAACTGCACTTTTAGCTCCTTCAATTCTACAAGTGCCATCCAGTACGGAGTAATAGATATTAGAGTAGTACCATGATATACTTCGCTCTCAAAGTTAAGTTCTCACTGTGGAGGTAACCTTGGTAACTCATCTAGGAACACATCTAAAAATTTTGACACCACTGGCATCTAGCTAAGGCTTGGTTCTATATTACTCGTGTCAACCACATGAACTAAATAAGCCTCACATCCTTTTCAGATTAGTTGTCGAGCTATTATAGTTGAGATAATATTAGACAAAAAAGTTCATTCACTAGCTATGATCACCTCATTTCCATAAGCTATCTTATGGGTAAGTCTCTTCTATTCTTAATCAACTATTGCCCGATGTTCAGATAACCAATCCATACTTAGAATGACATCAAATTCATTGAAGGGAAGTTTAATAAGATCAGCTAAGAGTACATGGTCTTGGACTATTAGAGGAAAATCTCTGTATATTCTATTCACTATTATGTTTTACCTAATGGGATTACTAACTAGGATGTCTATGTCCATGGGTTAAGGTTCTAGACCCTATCTCATGCCTGTGTGGTACAAATATATGAATGAGTAGATCCTAGATTTATCACTGCTAAAATAGAGGCATTAAATAAAGAGAAAGTACCAGTGATCACATCAGGAGCCTTAGTTTCCTCATGAGCCTATATGGTATACTAACGAATTGGTGCTCAAGCCTCTGATCTCATCCTTTAACTCATGCCTGGCTTGTCATTCTTGCTCTCTTTTTAGCCTCTGCTAGGTGTTAGAGATGAGGCCTAAAATTAGGTAACCTCTGCCTGCCTTTTAGGATAGTCTCTTTAATAGTGATATTTAGATCCATAAATGAAACACTTTCCTCATCTAGTCTACCAACATGGTCCCCAGTGTTTCCTATTACATGTCCCACATACTGGAAGTGCACTCCTTGCTATAGATATTGGAGTATTAGGAGCTTATTGTAAAGGTTAAGGCCTAGATTGAGGTGTCATCCCTGACCTCTGTGTTTGGCTCTGCCTTTAGGATTACTATGGGGCCTGGGTGCCTTTTTACTTTTTGCCTGCATCAGTGTTGAGCTAGTTTGTCTTGTAGTGAAAGGCCTTTTCTTCTATAATATTTCGCTCTTTTCCTTTACTATTTCCTCCATTGCATAAGCTGTTGACACCAGAGAGGTGAACTCTCAAATCTTTGTGGTCGCTATCTGCATCCTCAGCTCCACATTGAGGCCTTTTTCAAACCTTTTACAATGCTCCTCTTTAGTGGGCATAAACTCTTCTGCATATTTGCTTAGTCGGGCAAAGTCCTTTTCATACTTAGACATTGACCTCTGCCCTTGCTTCAAGTCTAGAAACTCCTGTCTCTTCTTACCTAGATATGTCTCCAATATATACCTCTTTTTAAACTCCTAAAGGAAGAAATCCTAGGTAAGATCTACTGCAGCCTTCCTTCTTCGGGTGGTGTCCCACCAACGAAAAGCTTATTCTTAGAGGAGGGAAGTGGCACACTTCAAGTTCTCTTTTGGGTACACTCCAACTGCTCCAAATCCTAATTGTGTGCTCTAACTAGTACTCAGCCCTTGCAGCACCATCCTCGGCTATTTCCTACAAAATCCAGAGCCCCTATCTTCTTCACTCACTCCAAATATGTCTTCTATAATGCTACAGTTTATGAGGGTGGTAGGGGTGGAGTTACTGCTACTGTAGAGGTGTGCCTTAGCAAATTGATAATTTGTTGTAGCAGTGTCGATGAGGCCTATGTCTATGCCTAATGTGCTATATCATCGGGCACTAGAGTGGCTGGACTCGCCTTAAGCCTATATACCATTGTCAGCATATGGCTTGCCACCTTTTCCCCTGGTTCTAGTGGAGTTCGCTCACTCATCGTGGCTCACTACAAAAGAATAAATAATTAGCCTCATACAGTGTAGCTTAACTTGGCATAAAACCCTAGATTATGGCACTCATGCATATTATGCCTAGAACTGCCTAAACCTACTCTGATACTACCTAATGTAACACCCCTTACCTAATCCCTAATAGGACTAGATAAGAGATGCTACTTCCTTGAAGGTTACCCATCCTGAACCTACCCCACCTATCATTCCTTTACTTCTACGGGCTAGACATCTCGATTACCGATTTCATGGTAGCTTTATATCCTCTACCTATATTATTTTGCTTATCATTGTAGTTAACTGACAAAACCATTAAAATTAGGAGTTTATAATCTACAAAAATTTTGGCAGCACAACGGCTACTTGGGTGAAAAAATAAAATTTTAAACCTACAAAAATGCACTTATGTAATCAATCTCAATCATGTCATATCTCCTAAACCCCTCTGGTTCCCTAAAACTCAGCTCAATAGAAATCAATTATGCGCATACACATAAGGGTCTCAAACTTGTATATGAGTAAATATCAAGCATGTAAAAATATCAACATATATACATCACACCTGTTTTAACATTTATAGAACCATATATGACAAAACATGATACATAACTATTTACATGACTGGGCCCTAACCCTGTACATACATGAGTGCCCTCTACTAATTACAACTCAAAAAGGAATATAGAAAATATACCTAGAGAAGTAAATAGCTACACTACAAATCTAGAGGCTGAACAGCTAGCTTCTATCTTCTACTTGTGTATCAGAATACCGATATGCTGAGTATACACTCTATGGTGAATTTAATGTAATATAAATTGTATCATGCACACATAAAGCACACATAATGCACTCTTTTCCAAGTAAGCATGTTCAGTCCATATAAGCTCAGTTATATATGGATTTAACCATATTAAATTTGGTTTAATAACATCTCATTACTCAAATTAATTATTCGTTATTTTATATATTCCTTATTTCAATTAAGAATGCATTGTTATCTATCAAATTATGTATTTACATCTTTTTTTATTCTACTTAGGTCAATACTAGAGAGACTACACTTTAATACACTCGATAATAGGATCTAAGTTGTGCAGTGGCCCATATTTTGGACCTTAGTAGCTGTACCTACCCATCTCCACTTGATAGTAGGGATTAATTGATGAGATCCTCTCAAATTGGAGTGGCAGGGATTAGTCCTGGTAGACCTCTCAACAATAGGGATAGTAGGGATCAGCCCCGAGGGACCTTTCAAATCCTAAATATCAGTTATACTCAAGTGGATAGTGGGGATCAGCGTCATGGGACCTCCCGAATCCATAAAAATATGGGTAAGTAGGGATCAGTTCATGCGGACCTCCCAATGCCTAGGATGGGTGGAGTTAGTCCATACGAATTTCCCTAATGACCCTAAATAAAAGAGATTACTCCATGTGGACATCCTAATACCCAAGTGTGCAGGGCTCTCTAGTAGAACCTCATGCGATTGCAACCGTCATATCATACACATAGGTAATGGCCTATATGGACCAAATCCCTAGTAGTTGCTAACTCTCTAGTTGACCGGTCAACCTATCCAGTGGGTGTCTAACTAATATGGGCTAGGTCTAATTACCATTTTTCACCCCAGTTATAGATCTTTTGACATATGGTCATTCTATTCACTTATTGTCATGCCATTTACATTTACATTTCTATTGTCACATAATTAACATTTACGTCACATTGACCCTTGTTACACTATTCATTTAGTCCATTCTCATAGTCCCACAATTCCAAACAATTGTTCTTATACATTCAAGCCAAATTGCATCAGGTTCACTTACATAACCTAGTGTGTCATTACCATTACCACTTCACATTCCATTTTCTCATATTACACCAAGTAATCCTTTTTAAATCACATAACCATATTATATCTTATGTTAATTGCCATTAATCATACTTTTATACCTAGGCATATCCACCTCATGACCATGACACACCTTAGGGACATACCATGTTCAAGCATCACCAATTCATTTCTTACCAATCTCATAGCACAAACAAAACTTGTACTCACTTTTTAGCCTAATTTCATTACATTTCCATATTAATTACACACACATACTCTTCCTTCACACTCCATTTGGCCATTCACTCACACACACTATCACATGCCTTTTCCATGCAATCTCTATACATTTATACATCTTATTATACACCTAGCATACTTATATATTCATTTCATGCATTTAAATACACATACATGCAACATACCATTTCCATACACACTTTCACATGCACACATGAGCACTAACACAGCCAACAACTTATATTACATTAAATTCACATACCTAGGGTGTCAAAACACCCAAATCCACCACCTCAAGGCTTGCTTGGCCTTTCTCCTCAAAGTTCCTCTCTTTTTTAACAAACATACACCATATAGGGTTTTGAAAATTCTACATAACTGCAAATCAAAAACTATCTATATGGCTAATCATAGCTTACTTAGGACTACCTAAACCAAAATTAAAAATTAAGGAAAAAACACTTCTACTCACTTTAGGCACTATTCATCAAGTGCTTATATCTCACATTTTAGACACTTTCTCCAAATTTTGTTAGTGGAAGGAGCTTTAAGAGACTGTGAAGGCAAAGATTGATGCAAATTTTGGTGGATTTAGCTTAGTATTGTAGGAGGAAAAAAGAAAAAAAATGATAAGGGAAGGGTTATAGAGTAGCATCGACCATGGAAAGGAAAAGGGAGGAGGAAGATGGGTTGGCAGATATGGCCACCCTACATGTGTCCACCCTTTTATATTAAACATTTAGACTGCTCGGTCATGCCACGTGTTGATCTGACAGTCCGTTTTAATCCAATTTTCATTTTAAGCTTTATAGATTCAAAATAATTATTTTAGGCCTCTAAAAATTATACTTTAAGTGCCAAAAATTCTTGATAGTTCCTATTAAAGGTGCTCAAAAATCTTGTGTTAAAACTCCAAAGGGAACTAAGGTAACTATTCACTCGCGTAATTAAGAAATTCTAAATAAATATCAAATGACCTTAAAAAATTAAAATTCCTTTACCAACAAATTAATTAGAATTTTTAACCTTCAAGGGTATGCTATTTTCAGGTCCATCCGAGCATATCCCGGGCCTTTCTCGGCACAGTGCCAACTAAAGTCACTATTCATTAGTTCTTAGCCTAAAATGATTTATTGGTTCTGCTAAAAGTTTTAATTATTTCATTTTTGTCATTTTTTGGCCCTTCAAAGTCTTATGACTAGTATTTCCCTTTTGGCCATAACAGGGTACCCTGAATGGTCGAAAGACACTATTCATGCCCTGAGAGTACTATTCGTAAAACTGAGATTCTTGGGTGTTACATATTGACCATGTGACATATGAATTATAGCCATTAAATGTTGGACATAAACTGATAAAGACAAATGATATGTGGTCACTAGATGATGAGATAAAAAGTTATTGTTTCTGTGCTAAAAGCATGATTATTGATAAGTGATTTGATGCCTTGAATTGACAACTATTACATGACTATCAATACACTATAAACATACCATAGACATAAATAGCGAAGTATGCAATGATTGAGAAATTAAGAACATTAATAAGGCCACATATGTTTAGATTAACTAAATAGTATTTGGATAATATGGGATGCCATACTAGGGGGTTTTAGCAGCTGCACTGATTCTGTGGGTACGGCTATTGGGTTGGGATCGACACCATGCATACTGTTAGCTCTACAGAGTACTATTTTACTATGGTATGACCACTAGGTCTATATGACACCGTTCATACTGTTAGCTCTATGGAGTACTACTTTACTATGGGTACGACCATTAGGTTTATATGACACCGCACATGCTGTTAGCTCTTCCGAGTACTAATTTACCTTGGGTACAACCACCAAATTTTATTGGCATTGTACATACTATTATATTGTTTAGCTCTATAGAGCTTTTTACTATCTAGCTCTTCAAAGTATCGTGAAACCCGTTACCTAACATAGTAGTCTTAGAATACACTAGGCAAAATCATATAAAAGAAGTGAATATAATATAAACCTTTAAAATGATAAATGTATCAAAGGAACTATGATTAATATAAGACTTAGATGATTGATAATTGTCATGAGTTGTGTTCATGCGATGCATCTAATAAAATTGTTACAACACAGGACATCGTTTAAATTAGTAAGTATAGGTAAAAGCATGCATGGCATAATAGCATGACATGATTGCGATGGTTTCTTAATTTGAGATTTCTTGTGAATGCTGCTTATAATCTATAGTTGAAACTGAATTGAGGACTTGTTGAATTAAGATATGTAGATTAATGTTATAATTATGCATGTGTTTCTTAATGATAAGTGAATGTCTTAATATGATTAACTATGATGATGTGAATATATAACTATTGGGTTTATGCTGATATTGATGTGTCTAATTGGATCAAAATCCTATGAATTCCTATTGTGTGTTATAAAAAAATATAATGACGTGCATATGATGATGGTGTGAACTGAAAAAACTAGACTATGATGAGTTATAAAGGTAAACAATAAGGTGATTATGAGACAATAAACAAATAAAAAGTTTTAAGAGCTAATTGACTAAATTGCAATGCATCGTCTTGGGAAAATGGAAATAAGTAATATGATAAAGAAAAAGTGAAAATGCTCAGAAGTTAAATGGAATTGATATGTATGAAGACGTGAAAACTTGACTTGCATATGGTGACATGAGCTTAACAACTTGATATATGTAAATCATTAAGGACTAATAATTAAAAGTCATAGTATATTAAAAGTGAATTAGAAATATCATATCCATATAGAGCACATGTTGAGAGAATGTCCTTATTCATGTAATAGTATTGCTTATAAATGATTATGATAATCAACTTGAATAGTGTATGCATGAATAAAGAAATGCTATGATGATGATATGTGAATTTCATGATTGTATAAATCCATAGATGTTCATGGATTAGATTATCTACCACCAAGCATTATTGCTTAACGTATTGGTGTTTTCCATGTGTAGGTGGTAAATAAGGCATTTACAGAGGAAGCAATTTGCAAAGTGGGATTCACAATTAGAAAATGAAAACATATTATGTAGTTTGTATATATATGTGTAATTCTATTCTTTTCCATGATCAATTATTTTGATTTCAATAAGCTTCCATTTTTTGATTTGTAAAGTTTTAAAAACTATGGTTTGATATTTCATTAGATTATTATTTTTGGTTTGGGCTAAGTTTTGAAAGCCCTATCCTTTATTTGTATCATCTCATAGTTTGGTGTTGTGATTAGTCGGTAAAGAAAAACTTACCAACTTGATCAAGTTTAGAATTTATGAGACAAAGGTATCCTTGTCAATGCATATGACTGATTGAATTTTTGAAAAGTATAATTTGATGTATGAGCATATTGTATCTTTTAGTGCCTGTGGCACATAATATGGCACTCTTCCATCCTGTGTTTTAGGATACCAACAGGAGGGGTATCACATCCCTAATAGGCAAGTTGCTTCACTAAGGTTTTTAATGGGGAATTTCTTTGACAACTAGATGTTAACTAATTAAAGATTTGAGATATCATTTCCCATGAGCAATATGTCATCAATATATAACACTAGGAAAACAATAACAATCCTACTAACCTTTTTGTACATATAAGGTTCATCTAGATTTTGTGAGAAACCAAACTCTTTGATTCTCTAATGAAAGCAGATGTTCCAGCTTCTAGATGCTTGCTTCAATCCTCAAATAGATTTTTGAAGCTCGCATACTTTGCTATTATCACTAGATGTGAATCCCTCAAGTTGTGTCATATACACTTCCTCTAATAGATTTACATTAAGGAAAGTTGTCTTCATATCCATTTGTCAAATCTCATAAACATAATGAGCGACAATAGCAAATAAAACCTAAGTAGATTTAAGCATGGTTGTTAATGAAAAAGTTTCATCAAAGTCAATTCCTTGCCTTTGACGATAACCTTTTGTAATAGGTAACTACATTACCATCCATGTTAGTTTTTTTTATTAAAGATCTATTTACACCTAATGGGATTTATCCCTTTAGGTAGATCAACCAAAGTCCCTAATTGGTTATTGTACATGGAATCCATTTCAAATCGTATAGCATTTAGCCATGATTCTGATTCAGAAACCTTTAGATCTCCTCATAGCTAGCAGGCTCATTTTCATCTACTAGAGTCGCATGTTTGTTCTCATTTATGAGAAATCCATATCTCTCAAGAATAGTACAAACTCTAGTAGAAAATCTAGGATTTGTGTTACAACATGTTCTTTTATTACTTCATCACTATGATTAATAAACTCAAAATCCATCAGTTGATTAGCTTCTATTTGTTGATCTCAAATTCCATCAAATTTGATTCTACTCCCACTATCTTCTTTTCAAAGAAACTCTTTCTCTAGAAAGATAGCATGCTTTAAAATGAACACTTTTTGTTCCAAAGTATTGTAGAAATAATATCCAAATGTCTCCTTTGGATATCCTACAAATAGGCATTTGTTAGATTTAACATCCGGCTTACTTGACACTATTCTTTTCACATATGAAAAGCAACCCTATATTTTCAAATGTGACATAATTGGTTTCTAGTTATACCATATCTCATATGGTTTAACATTAACTAACTTAGATGGGACTCCATTTAAAATATAAACAGCAGTTTCTAGTGTATAACCCTAAAATGACTTAGACAAATTAACAAAGCTCATCATGGATCGAACCATATCCAATAGTGTTTGATTTTGTCCTTTCAGATATACTGTTATATTGTGGTGTATAAAGAGGATTCCATTGAGATGATATCCTATTATCTCATAGATAGCTTTAGAATTCTTAACTCAAGTATTCTCTTCCTTAATTTAATCGAAGTGTTTTAATACTTTTGCTAAGTTGTTTCTCAACTTCATTTCTGAATTCTTTGAACTTTTCAAAGGCCTCAAATTTGTACTTCATATGAATGATCATTAATAATGGTTATGAAGTAGAGATAACCACCTCTTGCATGTGTGGTTATTGGGCCACATACATCTGAATGTGTTAGCTCTAATAAACCACTTACATGTTCACCTTTACCACTAAAAGTGTCTTTGTTATCTCATCTATTAAATAAGATTTACATAATTCAATTGGTTCATAATCAAATGAACTCAAGTCACCCAATTTGTGTAACTTAGTCATATAAAACCAAGTCGATAGTGCCACAAGAAATGGCTTTAAGTTATCAACTCTTTATCTCTTGGTATTTATTTTATACATTTCCTTTTTATTATCAATAATATATATTCCATTAACAATTGAAGTAGAATAATAAAATATACTATTTTTAGCCACTGAGAAGCCTTTGCTCTTATTAATTCAAATTTCAAACCCCTATTTAACAAGATGAGACATAGAAATAATAGTTTTGTTTAAAAATGGAACATAATAACAATTCTATAGTTCCAATACTAATCTAGAAGGCAAATTTAACTAATTTGTCCTAACAACTAATGCAATGAGTCTTGCTTTATTTGCCACGCATGGGCCCACATCACTTTTATTCAACCTCTATTGCTCTTTAGTCCTTGCAAATTAGAAATAAAATGAGAACCACAACTGGTATCCAATACCTATGTTTAATTATTAATAATAGTAGTATTTATTTCAATAACTTAAATACATAAAGTAGATACATCACCACGCTTATCCTTTTTTCGAGACTCTAAGTAGTATTTGTAATTCCTCTTCCAATGTCCAATCTTACTGCAATGGAAGCAAGTTGCCTTAGGGCAACATGTTATTTGCCTTTATTCTTCTTCACCCCACCTTAGGCCTTAGTTGTATCCCTTTTCTTCTTCTTCCCCTTTTTCCCTTTGGAAGAAGTAAAACCAATAACATGCTATTTTAGAATTCGTCAGCAGTCTTGAGCATGTTCACCATCTCAGGGATCATTGTCCGAATCTTATTCATTTGATAGTTAAGCATAAAATATGCATAACTATTAGACAATGATTACATGACTAAGTCTACATTTAGCTCATAATCCATAATGAAGCCCAAAGCAATGAGCTTCTCAATTTATGCATTCATTTTTAACCCATTCTGAACAGTTGAAGTCCCCTCTACCATCCTGTAGGGAAATAAGGCCTTAGATATCTCATATTGCTCAGTCCTACTTTACTCCTCAAATAACTCTTTGAGGTGAAACAAAATAGTGTGAGCATTCATATACTCATATTGCTTTTGAAGCTCCAAGGACATTTGATACTAGAATGATACACATTACCAAATTACTGTCCTTGACATGCTTCAAATAAGCTAATTATTCATTATCTTTAGTGTTGTCACAAGGGACTAGTGGGATGGGCTTTTCTAACATATAACTTGTAACACCCCCTACCAATCCTACCTGGACCGATAAGGTGTGTTACTCTCTTGTAACCGTATGCCTGTAATCCGGGAGCATCGCCGTCA
>CANXYI010939978.1:0-12753 GCA_948208565.1 Hura crepitans | reverse complement strand
CGAAAATTCCTGAATTATCCCAATTTTTTCGGAAATTTTGAAAATTCATAAAAATTATCTCGGACCTTAAAAAATTATGCCATTTATTTTAAAATTCTTATTTTAATTCCCTCTAGCTAGCCATAAATTTTCATGGCCAGATTCCATTGATAGGATAGTTTTTGAATTGCATTAATTTGTGTGCCAACCTCAAAAATTTTGAAAATTTGCAAATAGCGTCCGATTTCAAAAATTCTTTCACCAATGGACTTAATGAAATTTTTGAGCTTCGGGGTTCAATATTTTTAGGTCCATTCGGGAACCTTTTGAGTTAGTCTTGGCTTGAAATTTTTTATTACATAAATGCATTCCTTACTACTTAATTTGAATTATTGGTTTTGCTAAATTTTTTTATTTTGCATTTTTTATCATTTTAAAGCTCCTCAAAGTTTCATGACCAGTGCCACTACCTTGGTCCATGTGCAAGTGGCCCGACAATCTCGACATATGTCCCAGGCCTTATGGCACTGTTCACCGAGCTTCAGAGCGTGGGTGTTACAAATCTCATTAGTCTTTGTCCATAACTAGTTATCATGCCAAACTTACACCCCTTAACATGCATTTTTAATGCACATAATTAACTTGTAAATTTTGGATCCCACATGGTTGAATTTAGTTTATTTTGCAACTCTTGTAAAATTAACATGCCATGTATGCTTAGTTTTGTGAAATATTAAATATGGCGATTAATCTCATTAATTCAATTAATAAAATTAATTCCATCTTTAAACATCCTTTCCAATTTAGAAACCATTACCAAAAAGGAAAAATTTTCAATCTAATTGAAAATTATTTTTCGATTCTCAAGTTACATGTGCTTGAAAATGTTGATTTTCTTCTAACTATTGGTCCAACCAATAATTAATTTTCAAATTTAATTATTTAATCCAATTAACTAATTAAATTTGCATTAATTCTAGTAGCAAATTCCAACAAAAATCATAGAGCTATTAATTTGAATTTTTGAATTGCATTATACTAAAAATCCAATTTTTAACATTTACTAATAAACTAATTTGCATTGTTTTATAAAATAATCGTTCCAAATGTTTTTAGACCAATTCAAGTAAGCATGAATACATAAAATCACATATAATGACCAATAAAATTAATCAAAATTAACCAATCCAATTGATTAACTCAAAATTAATTTTTTAATCTCTACTAATAACGAATACAATGTAAGTTCATATCATTATTACAAAACTATGAATCCAATTCATATACAATCAATTTTGAGCATTCAAAATAATCAAATTAACTTCAAAATTATCCAATAATTATGAAAATATAGGTCTTGAATTGAAAGAAAGTAAAATCAAAATTTGACACCATTAATAAAACCTTAATTAGTTTTATAGGAGCTGTCAATAACCAAAATTATTTTCAAAAAATTCTTTTAATTATAAAATAAAATCTAATTTTAATGATGAGCTCTAGAATTATTTTTTAATCCCTAAATAACTTATGAAATATAATTTGTGCCTGAAAAATTAAAAGAAATTGTTGAAAATAATTTACCCTAATTTAGCCATTATCTCAATTTAAAAATAGCTTGAAAATTGTGTTCAACGATTTTTTAAAATTACCAAATAAAATCCAATTTGATTGGTCAAATCTAGAATTAAATTTGTCCCTTAGAAACTTGAAAAAGTAATTTGAGGCTGAAATTGTTAAAAATTGGACTACACAAAATTTTCCAAAACTAGTCAATAGTTGTTATCAGAACTCGAGTTTATAATTCAATTAATTATTTTAATTATCAAATAAAATCGAATTCTATTGATAATCCATTGATTCAAACTATAGGGTTTTAAAAACCTAAAAATAAAATTTAGAGCTAAAACAAATTAAATAACAAATTGAACTAAATAGTAACTGTAACACTATTACTTGATTCTCGAAAAAACCCGATAAGAATGCTTCTTCCCATATGGTTACCCATTTTGAAATTACCTTTGCATTTCATTCATTTAACACTTAATGTTTTTATTTTAATTAACATATTATATTATTATTTTCAGATCTTTTTTTGTAGTGTCATTTTATTAGTCATAATACATAGTCAAAAACTTTCATTTCATTTAAAAAACATTTTTTAAAAAAAAAATTGTATAGCATAATAGCTACCCGGGTTAAAAATCAATATTTTTCCTCTAAAGAAAATCACACTTCTATATATAATAGTCATCACTTCACATCTATATGGACCTATCTGGTCCTCTCAACTCAGCACTCATAAATATAAAATCATAGTACATGTATCACATCCATTATAGACATCACAGGGTCTCAGACCTACCATAAAACAAAAATAATAAATGACAACATTCATATATATACAAATCATTATATACATATATTTATTGTTCTCTTTCTATTATTATTTATATGCCATAATTTATGATTACATTCAATTTTATCATTCTTACCCACCCTATATTCTAGCTATACATGAGTACACACTTGATTACAAACTAAAACTAGATAAAGTACTATGCCCCAGCAATAATCTCTAATTATAGGGGCTTGATTCTTCACGTGCTCCTTATCTTTTACCTATGCATCAGAATACCTATATGCTAAGTATAACTCAGTGGTGAACTTGAGGAATATAAAATATACATGTACACACTCACAGATGGAATCATGCAATTACAAATAATCTGCAGCAGTTCAAGTGTTTAACAGGCAATTACATGTTATATACAATAATGAACATTTTAAGCTAACATATATATTTACCCTCTCATAAGCCAATCATCGTTCATTTTATATCATAGTTAAATTTCTCGTAATATGACTTAGGTTTAATATAGCCTACATTGATAGACTACACCTAAGGAATTGTATAGTGGCCCATATTTTTAACCTCGGTAGCTACATATACCTATCGTATAGTGGCTTTTAATAAACCATGATGGCTATACCCATCTATTGTATAGTGGCTCTCAATGTGTAATGCTCATGAAACACCATTTCATAAATAATACATTTCAAGCCATGAATAGTGTTCTCAGAGGTATGGGGGCACTGTACAATGGCTATTAAGGGTGAGTACTGCTCATAAAACTTTGATGAGCTAGAAAATAATGAAAATAAATTAATTAAAAGATTTTGTAGAATTGATAAATCATAATAGGTACTAAACAAGTGAATAATGACATAAAATGGGTTTGAGCTGGGATTGGTCCAAGATGTGCTCGGGTGGACTTGAAAATAGCATACCCTGAAGGTTAAAAATTCAAATGAGTCCATTAGAGAAAGAATTTTAATATTCAGAGGTCATTTACTACTTATTCAAAAAATTTTAGATTTCGCGAGTGAATAGTATTGGAGAAAGAATTTTAATATTCAGAGGTCATTTACTACTTATTCAAAAAATTTTAGATTTCGCGAGTGAATAGTGACCTGAGAAAATTATGGAATTTTGATCCGTAAAGTTACAAGCCTTTAAAAGGTATTTAATGATGAATTTTGACACCAAGATTATAATTTTTAGAGGTCTAAAACAATTGGAATTTTTTTTAAAAAACTTGACGTAAAAACAAAATTAAACTGAGCATGCGAATCGAGAATAAATGAAATAGGCCCGTAGGCTATGCACATAGAGTGATTATTAGGCGTAACCAAACCCATAGGCATAAAATAAGCCCATCTTCTCTATTTTATCTCAAGTTTCCTGATGCCATTTCTTCATTTTTGGTCCAACTCGTTTTTCTTCTTTAAACCACAATAAATTCTTCATTTCTCCACCAAATCCACTAATTAACCCTCTAAAATTCCCTTCACATCATAATTAAGCAACTTGAAGTGGAATTTCATCAAAAGAAGGCTTGTTGAAAGAGAATTTACAACTTGGTGAATAGTGTCACAATGAATAGTAAGTTGTCAAAAATTAAATGTTATTTTTGTTATAGAATCTAAAAGTTTAAACTAAGACTCTAGGTGCAATTAAAATGAAATTTAGAGTTAAAATGGAATTTTGAGGAATTTTCTAAAATTGAGAAATATGTATGTAGGAAAAGAAAGGAATAAAAAGAAACAAGGCTAAAGTGAGCATTAGAAAGTGGTGAATTGTCTATTTGAGGTAAGTGAATTTGAATTGAACATATATATGTAACATTTGTATGCAAAATGGTATGAATACTTGTATCGAAATGTTAATATGCCATGAGAATGGATGTATTTGTTTAGTATGTTTGATGTTTTTGGTGTAAAAATGAGTATAAATGATGAATATGTAAATAAATGGTAAGAATTAAAATGAATGAAGTTAGCCAATTATGGCCAAATGGCATATGTACCATTTGTGAATGAATATTAGACATTTATGTATGTAAAAGCATGTAATTGAATGTAAAAGCATATAATTGAATGTGTATATATGAAGTGAGAAAATGTAGTAATAAACATGAAATGAAAAATGTATGGTGATGAACATATATAGGCCGAATGGTCTATGTTAAGTATATATATGTATATTGATCACCTAGATGAGTAATTAGTATGATTTTAGAAAGAAAATGTGATAAAAAGGTATGAAAAAGAATATGAAATGTGAGTTAAAAGCAGTAGCCGAAAACATCATATTGTCTGTGTGTATGTGTAATGAGCACATATGAGTGTAAGTGGTATGATATTGAAAAGAAAATTGACTTAGAGATGTGTTTGATGAAATAGAGTAAAATGTGCTGAAATGTGTCTTATGATACGAAAAATTAGTACAAAAGATTATGCATATTAGAAGGTGTAAATAGGAGCATTTATATGACTTATGGTATATGAATTTGGATTTAAATATATCCACGTATATGTGTATGGGAATTTGGTGTGAAATCTTGTATGGAAGCATGACTTTGTTATGGAAATATAGGTACTCATATGGTGTATTTTATGTATTTGGTATAAATATATGGAAGAAAGATGTAAATGTGATAAGATGATGAAAATTGGATATATATGATGTTGGCCTAGGAAGGGCCAAATGATGTATGTAATATGCATGTGTGAATAGTAAATGTTCATGCATGTAAACGTATGTAATGATATGAAAAAAAAATTAATAAACATCATGTATATATATGTAAAAAGTAATGAAAATGTGTTAAAATAATAAAGATAAATGTGGATGTTGAGAAACATAACATGGCTAAAACACATATTGACAATGTGTGCATGTGAAATAGTCAATTGTGCATGAAAATGACATTACATTTTAAAGAAAAGATGAGTAAGAAAGCATTTAAAGAAAGAAGTGAAAAATAAAGGAAATGGCAACTTATGACTTAAAAATGTTTTGTGAAATTTAAGGCACATTAAGATGTGCAATGAACCTTATGAATTATGACTCATGATGATGAGAAAATGAATTGGTAATATAATGAAAACATGGTAAGAAACTAAGGGAAATGACATGACCAGTGATTATATAAATCACTTGGATGACATTGAGAAGAAAATAATGACAAAAAGTGAGTTTGAATCATGTAAAATGACCTAAAGCCTAATGAAAAATAAAAATAGACCATATGGCCTATATAGTTAGATACCTACTAGATGGGTTAACCGGATAACTAAGAATAAAGCAGATACTAGGTTTGATTAGTTAGATCAATATAACTTTTATTATGACTATAGGCTAGTGTAATAGCATTTTGGTTCATTTGGAGCCACTATATAATATTTTTTTATTATGGGCTAGTGCAGCAATGTTTTGGTTTCTAAAGTTGTTGCACATAAATATGTAGGTGTAATTGTAGTGAAGGTTCATAAAACCATAGCACATCATGGGGTTTATAGGTGCAGTTATAAAAAAGGTTTAAAATATGGACCACTGCACAACCAGGATTCCATTATCAAGTGTAATTAGGTGTAGTCTATCGGTATAGGCCTAATAATTAAAATAAATGTGATGTGATAAATGTTAAATGATAAATGAAATAAATACTTGGCATGAAATGATAATACATATTATAATGAGAAAATTAAGATAAAATGACCATAAATGATAAGAGAGAATGAAAAATATGATGTGGTATATGATGTGACTATATTTGACTTTAAAATGATATAAATTACTGTAATTGCTTGATGAATGATAATGAACTATTATAGATGAAATGAAAACTTGGCATTATAAATGATTTATGATAAATGAAAACATGATATGAAATGACTATAATTGAAAAGTGTAAATGAAAATTTTGATATAGTACCTGCCATTGCTATAATTGCCTATCAAAGAATGTTAAATTGCTATAAATGTTTATTATGTGAGAACGTACTACTGAAGATGACTGTAATTGCTTGAATGTCTACATAAGTATGAAAGCATTCATATGTTTTATTCACAATTCACCACTGAGTTGCACTTAGTGTATCAGTGTTCCGATGTGCAAGTAAAAGATAGAGAAAGTACAAGAAGTGTCAAGCCTCTATAGCTGAAAGGAGAGTCTAGGGTATAATTTCTCTTCTATTTTTTAACTATATATAAGAATGTGTGCTTGTGTGTAGTTAGATAGTGGGCAGAGGATACTAAATTGTAAATTAAAGAAGATGATGTATAAATGTAAATGAAGAATGAAAAATGATTATGTGTCTGTGAATAATATATAACTACTGAAATGTTTATATTATGAAGGGTCTTAGACTCAATAAACCTTATGATATTGAGTGTTGATTTAATATAAGGATTGTGCATGTGAAATTGTTTTGACTGATGAGTTTTGAGGACTAAAAGGGTCCGGGAGATGAGAATTGATGTTTGAATAAATTAAACTGTGTTTTTATGATAGGAAAAATTTTTGTTTTTAGCTTGGACAACTGTTATGCTGTCCAATTTTTTGTAAAAAATATTTTTTGATGAAACAAAAGGTTTTCATAAAGTATTTTGACTGTAATAAACTAAAAATAAAGAAACACGCAAAAAATTTCAGACGTAAGTATGAACATAAAATAAATTAATAAAAGTTAAACGAATAACCCTTAAAGAAATCCTAAGATGGGTGACCATAGGGGAAGTTCATACTCTTATCGAGTTTCTTTAGTTATTGGGTAAGGTTGTGACGTAATGAACCTCAGTAGCTATACCCGCACTGTGGTATATAGTACAGTGGCTCTTAACGAACCTCGGTGGCTGTACCTATGCTATCATGCAATAGCTCTAAAAGAACCTTAACAGCTGCACCCATCTATAATAATAATATGAATGATAATAATTGACTAGACTCAACCTTAACAGGTACTTAATTTCCAAGTTGATCAGTCAACCCATCCAGTGGGTGTTTAAATATACAAGCCTTAAAATTCTCATTTTTATTTTCCATTCAGTTAATGGTTAATCGACAACATTTAATGTTAAAATTTACTATTCATTTGGTCCCTTTTTTACCAATAATTACAATCACATTTCTAAGTGATCTATAAAACTACTTTACCATTTTCATTTCCATTCTTTTCTCATAATCATATGTCATTTATTCATCTCATTTACTAACATAATATATGTCACATAATTGTACATTTGCACACTCATAAATATACATCATTACATAAAATTATTTTCATGACAAGTAACACCAATTCAAAAAATATTGTTTTATGTCATCAAATACACAACTTTAAGTCCATTTTTCTTATCACAACCATGCCATTAACACATACATTTTTTTCAATACACATTCACACACATATAATTCACCATTTGGCCACTATAGGACCATCACTGTACATGGTAATTTTTCATTCAATTCTTACATTTATTTACTTTACATAAGTTGATAAATAATGTACACTTAACATAATGAACAATTACACCCATATACCTACAAATCTCACATTTACATACACATTTTCATGCTTTTTCATACAACTATGCACATATATACATTCTAATCTTAAGTTGACTTACCTTTCACCACTTTCTACCTAATTCAAGGCTTGTCCTTGCCTTTGTCTCCTTGAATTGTTTCTTTTCCTACACATAATGACATTTAATCTTAGAAAATTCCTTAAAAATCCAATGTCACTCCAAATTCAATTATGATTACATATTTAACCTTAAAATCCATCTTAGTCTTTATATCAAAAATAAAAATTAAGTTTTAACCACTTACTCTTCTTGGTGACACTATTCACCAAGTTTAAAAGTCTTCCTTCTCAAGCCTTTTTTTTCCACTTCTATCACTTATTTTAGCTTAAATATGATATGGAAGTAAAGATTGGTTTATTATATGTTTGATTTGGTGGAGAAATAGAGGGATTGAAAAAGGAAAAAGTGGAGGAAAAACATGCTAAAAATGGCATCAGCCATTGAGAATAAAAGGGAGAAGAAGGTCTTATTTGGTGCATGTGGGCTTACCTATATGTGATAGCCTAATTATGCGGATGGGTCATGGGCCCCGATCACTTAATATGTCAGTTTTTCAATCCATTTCTTATTAATTTTCTTTTAAACTTTGAAAATTCATTCTAATTTGTAGGCACGTCAAAAAATATTGATTTTAGTGCCAAAAATTCTCAATTAAATCCATTACAGGCCCTATAAAATCTCAGGTCAAAATTCCATAGTCGACCTGGATTAGTATTCACTCATAAAATCTAAAAATTTTGAATAAATAGTAAATGACATCTAAATATTAAAATTCTTTCTCCAATAGACTTATTAGATTTTTTGACCTTAAGGGTATGCCATTTTCAAGTCTATACAAGCACATCCTAGACCATTCACGGCACAAAGCTAACTAATGTAACTATTCACTAGTTTATAACTTGTTATGATTTATTTGTTCTGCTAAATCTTTTAATTATTTCATTTTCATCATTTTTTGGCCCGTCAAAGTTTTACAAGCATAATTTACCTTTTTTTGCCATCATGTAATGCCTTGACATCCTGAGAATACTATTCATGGCTCAAAAGTATTGTTCATGAAACTAAGTTTCATGGACATTACATTTCTTCCCCTCTACTTGTGCTTTCATAGCACTTTTATATTATGGTGCTTCCACAACACTTTTACTAGTGGGATGGTTTTGTTTCTTAATTCTCTAATTTCTCTAGCTAACACTTGTACCCGTTCCTTTTTATATGTCAAATCTGATTGTACTTACACTTCTTCTGCAGATATAACATGTGAAGGGTTAGATCGATATTGTCTTAACATTGATACATGAAATATGTCATGTATTTGCTGCAACTCTAGTGGCAATACTAGCCGGTAAGCCACTAATCCCACATATTTTGTAATCTCATATAGACCGATGAACCTCAGGCTCAATTTCCCTTTCTTGGCAAATTTAATATCTCTTCTTTTCAAGTTAGCATATGACTTCTGTCGATTAGTGGTAGCTTTCAATCTCTCTCTTATAACTCCCACTTTCTGTTCTGCATCCCTTACTAAATATGGTCCCATAAGTTTACTCTTACCAATTTCACTCCAATAAAGTGGAGTTCTACACCATCTGCCATATAATGCCTTATACAGTGCCATACCTAAGCTAGCCTGATATTTATTGTTATAAGAAAACTTATCTAGTGATAGGTATTGGTCCCAACTTCCTTTAAACTTAATCACACAACTGCTTAACATGTCCTCTGGTACTTGTATCACTCACTCTGACTATCCGTTAGTCTATGGATGGAAAGCTATACTAAAGGCTAATTGAGTTCCCAAAGTATCTTGTAACTTCTTCTAGAATTTAAAAGTAAAACTAGGATCTCTATCTAAAATTATGGTTTTTGGCACTCCATGTAATCTCACAATCTCATCTATATATAGCTGCGCCAGCTTATCCAGTGAATAGTCCATTCTGACTAGAATGAAATGAGCTATCTTGGTTAGTGTATCCACTATCACCTATACAACATCACATTTACTTCTAGTCACTGGTAGTCTTATGACAAAGTCTATAGTGATCTTCTTGCATTTCCACTCCAATATTGCTATAGGATGTAACAATCCAAATGGAACTTAATGCTTAGCCTTGACTTGCTAACTTGTTAAACATTTTGCTATATAATCTACCACATCTCTCTTCATTCCTAACCATTAGTAATAAGGTTTCAAGTCCAATTATATTTTTTGTGCTCCCTGGATACATAACATATGTAGCTTCATATGCCTCATGCAATATTTGCTTTCTTAATTCATTAACATCAGATACACACTATCTATCATGATAACACAGACATTCATCTTCTTTAATCTAAAAGCTAGTGGTTTTCCCTTTTTAACTTCACTCATCAGCTCATACGCTACTCTTTTTATTTCTGTGCTTCTTTCACTTGTTATTTAAAATCAAGTTTTAGTTGCAACTTTGCTAAGATAGCATTATCTGGAGTATTTTTTACTCAAGCATTTAGCGATTTCATAGTAGCAATAAACTTTCAACTTAAGGCATCCGCAAACTATATTTGCTTTTCCTAAATGGTAGTCAATCAAGCAGTCATAGTCTTTTATCAACTCAATCCAACGTCGTTATGTCAAGTTCAATTCTTTCTCCGTAGGAAGGTACTTTAAACTCTTGTGATCATTGTAAATGTAACACCTCTCACTATATAAATAATATCTCTATACCTTAAAAGAAAACACTGTTACAACCAATTGTAGATAATATGTTGGGTAATTCCATTTATGATGCTTTAATTGTCTCGAGGCATAAGCTATTACTTTTCCCTCTTGCATCAGTACACACCCAAGCCTATTATGTAAACCATCACTATATATCACAAAGTTTTTACCTTGCTCGGGCTATGTAAGAATAGGCGCTTTAGTCAACATCGCCTTAAGTCTATCAAAACTTGCCAGGCATGTGACACCCCCAACTGGATTCCCAAAGAAACCCAATAGGTGATGCATGAACTCCTAGGTCACCTATCCAATCATTAGCCACTAGTACCATTTGTTTAACTTACATTATTTTATATTGGTTTAACTTACTTTATTTCCAAATTCATTTCTCTTTGGTTCTATACCTTACTTAAGTTGTATTCATACTAATGATGTCAATTCCATGTAATTAAGGGTCATTCCCAAAAATTTTCAAAATTCTAGCAGCATAACGGCTGTTCGCGTCTTTATCCAAAAATTTTAAAACCTGTTTAATCACTTCTATAATTATTCCACAACTTTTGGACCCATCTGGTCCCCTATTCTTAACCTAACAACAACAACTATCACATAGTAATCACAGGCCTCAAGCTAGAGATAAATACATACATATATAGATCCTCAGGCTTAAATTATCAACGGGCATCATTTCTGCTCATGCATTCACAAGGAAAACATGTAGTTTTCTTTTATTTACATCAACAGTTTATGCATACTTTTACACGTTACATTTATAGAACTTGAATACATACTTTCTACCCATTTCTAACCTAGGTACATGGATGTCAAAACTATATAACATTAACTTTTTATTTGTTTAAATGGTGTCCTTTGTACTCTTATCTACATGTTCCATGAGGTAAGATTTTGCTCTACATTACTTGCACACCAAAAAAAGTGCACTGAGTATATGAGATACTCAGTGGTCAAATTAAAGTAGTTAAATTTTGGTATCATATCTTTTCATAAATATGCAATCTAATTATTGATTTTGCCAAGCCATTTGATTCCGACTATATAATATAGTGCCAAATTACTAAAATACTCTTAAGCCATTTATATGTCATGAAATAACCTCTTTGACTCACATAAATTATTTAAAATAGTTATTAATATTCATAGCATGCATACTTTACATTAATCAATTTATTTAACAACATATGTGTAAAGTTACCAAAATGCCCTTAAGTCTATATTTGGTTAATTAATTAGAAAATATTATCCAATTATACTTAATTTTATTTTCGTGACCATCTTAATTATTCACTAAATTCAATTCACTTGCTCAACTAAAAAGATAACACTTGCAAACACTGGACCTAGAGGGAAATAAACAAGTTCAGAGGTCGCTATTCTGGACCTCGACCACTGTACCAACATGTGTGACATCATAGAGATTAGCATGTAGCCTCTCCAGCCACAAATAAAATCTCAACATCTATTTGACATAATTAAGATTAGCCTATAGGCCTCCCCAGCCTTGAGTAATCATTAGCAGGTATATGACAAATAGAGATTAGCCCGTAGGCCTCCCTAGCCAGAATTAATCTCATCCAATATGTGACATAATGGAGATCAGCCCGTAGGCCTCCACAACCATAAGTAGTCTTATCCAATATATGACATAATAGAGATCAGCCCGTAGGCCTCCCCAACCATAAGTAGTCTTATCCAATATGTGACATAATGGAGATCAGCCCATAGGCCTCCGTAACTATAAATAATCTCAACAACTATGTGACATAATAGAGATTAGCATGTAAGCCTCTCCAGCCATTGTGAATATCATTGCCTGAACATCAGACAACTAGCAGCTACTAAAACCCTTAGTTAACTGGTAAACCCAGTTAGTAGGTGTCTAACTAATGGGCCAAGTAGCTTGTTTTAAGTCCATTTATTGACCAATGGTGTTCTTATAATATTTATGTTGCAATAATAGACTATTATAAATTTTATTACACAGTTTATTTTTCAGCCAGTCTGGTATAGCCACATTTTGGCTCTATCGGGTAAAATCCCAAAATAATTTTAAGTTCTATTATTATCAATATACAAGGTTTATTATGTCTTAATTTATCATAGCATTATTTCTCATGAAATTAAC
>CANXYI010939841.1:0-11887 GCA_948208565.1 Hura crepitans | reverse complement strand
AAACGGTTGTATTGTATTATATAATGCTTAAATCATTATTTATTTTATTGTTATTTTGTATTGTTAAATGATTGTGTTGTATTGTATTGTATTATATTATTTTTTATTGTATTAGATAATGCTTGAATCATTATTTATTGCTTTATAATGTATTATATTATTATTTTATATTATTTATACGACTCTTTCATATTTTTTATATCAAATCTGTATATCTAAAATTTTATACATTTAATTTAATATTTATATTTTTAATTACGATCACATTAAACTTTTAACTAATAACATATTATATTGTTATTTTGTATTGTTAAATGATTGTATTGTATTGTATTATTTTTTTATTGTATTAGATAATGCTTGAATCGTTATTTATTATTTTATAATGTATTATATTGTTATTTTATATATATTAAATTTTTATTTTTATTTTATAATGCATTGCATTATTTGTACAGCTCCTCGAACTTTCAAATTTTTTATATTAAATCTGTATATCTAAACTTTTATACATTTAATTTAATCTCTATATTTTTAATTACAATCACGTTAAGCTCTTAACTAGTAATATATTGTATTGTTATTTTGTATTGTTAAATGATTGTGTTGCATTGTATTGCATTAGATAATGCTTGAATCGTTATTTATTGGTTTATAATGTATTGTATTCTTATTTTGTATTGTTAAATGATTGTATTGTATTGTATTAGATAATGCTTCAGTCATTATTTATATTATTGTTATTTTGTATTGTTAAATAATTATATCGTATTGTATTGTATTAGATAATGCTTGAATCATTATTTATTATTTTATAATGTATTATATTGTTATTTTGTATATATTAAATTAATATTTATTGTTTTATAAAATATTGTATTATTTGTACAGCTCCTCAAACTTTCGTATTTTTTACATTGGATCCATATATCTAAAATTTTATATATTTAATTTAATATCTTTATTTTTAATTACGATTGCATTAAACTCTTAACTAGTAATATATTGTATTTTTATTTTCTATTGTTAAATGATTGTGTTGTATTGTATTGTATTAAATAATGTTTGAATCATTATTTATTAGTTTATAATGTATTGTATTGTTATTTTGTATTGCTAAATAATTGTGTTGTATTGTATTGAATTAGATAATGGTTGAATTATTATTTATTTTATTGTTATTTTGTATTCTATTAATTATAATAATTTTTGAAATTAAAAATTATATTTACGGTTATTTAGACGGATTAACTAGATTTAAATTCGATTCTTTTTGAATTTTTTTTTTCAAACCTATGCGGACCAGATTCAATAATTTTTACGCGCAGTAAGAAACCCTAAAAAAATTTAGATAATTCAGTAATTTTCATTTTATGCGCTAAAAACGGTGCGCGGCAAGTTAGAATCTGACGCGAAAAATAAAATAATCAATTTGGTGGTGGGATCGGGTTCCTCGTTCTCCTCCGCCCATCGCTGCCTCCGATTCTAGGGCAAGGAGTCGCTATTTCTGCGAATTTTTCATTTTTTTTTTCCTCTTAATCTTCTTAACGCCATGTCTCAGGTACTTTATTTTCCTATCAAATCTCCTTGTGTTTCTTTCTTTCTTTTTTTTTTTTCTCGAGATTTTTAACGCGGATGCCTGGAAAGTCCAATGAATTTTAGTTTCTCGTTCATCGCCAACGAAAGTTTGTCCTGATTTATCATTTTTTTTATATATTCAATGCAAATTAACAGAGAATTTTCAGTTTTTTGGAATATGAATTTGATTCTTTTTTTGAAAATTAATAGTCAGTTATGGAATTGATTTTGGGGTGATTGGTGAATCATTAATTTATTTTTGTGATTAGGTCGATAACAGAAATTCCTCGGCGGCTAAGCGGGCTAGAACTGACGGTATGAAAATTTTTTCCCTTTCTTTTTTGTACGCCATGTCAATTAGTATTGTTGTATGATGTTTCTATATATGGTGCTTTAGAGCTTGGAATTCGAATTTTGAGTCTTGGATTTATTGGGTTGTCTGGTAAAAAGTTGGGTTTAATTAATGTTTGTCGAAATTTTTGACATTCTGGTCGCTCATAGGTAGTCGCAGGGAAGATGATTGGACATGTCCGAGTTGCGGCAATGTCAATTTTTCATTCAGGACAACGTGCAATATGCGTAATTGCACACAACCCAGGCCTGCTGATCATAACTCAGTAAGTCATCGTAGTAATATCTCGCAAGACAGGGAGAGAATGTTTGAAACTTTGCTAGGATGAAAGAGATGTCAGAGTTTGTTTCCTTATTTGTTGGATACAATTTGTGATTATCTATCCTCTTTTGCATCTGTTGGATTCTGATACATGCACGAGTATTTCTTTGTTATCAGATGTGATTTTGTTTCAAGTCTATCCTAAAATTCAAGAAACAAAATGGTAGGTGTCGCAATTTCTGTAGCATGGAGTCAGTGTCAAAGCATCTGGATGTATATTTTTTGAATGCAGGAACTGGTTGGTGCAGCATCAATCCATGCTAGTTCACTTTGTCAGATTCCTTCTGATGCAGTTGCTGATATCTGATACAGGAGCCTGTTATTTTTTATGTTATAAAATTGTAGAATACATTGATTAACTTAGTGTATTTTGTAATTATTCATGCATTCATTTCATTCTTCTCTTTTTAATACTTGTTTTAGTTCTTTCAGAAGTATTCTATATACATTGTTTAACTTAGTGTATTTTGTAATTATTCATGCATTCATTTCATTCTTCTCTTTTTTATACTTGTTTTATTTCTTTCAGAAGTATTCTATAACTTATTTGGTTTTTAGGATTTGTGATAATTGCCGTTGTGCTTTTCCTACAGAAAACAGCTCCCAAGCCACTACAACCTCCACCAAATTACACATCCCCTGCTCCCTATTTGGGTTCTGGTGCACCTTCTTCAATGTATATGGGTGTGCCACCATATGGGTCCTCCCATTTCAATGGACCTTCTATTCCTGCATATGATGTTCCATTTTCTGGTGGCTCAGCTTATCATTATAATTATGGTAGCCGCCTTTCTGCAGGCAGCCCATACCGGCCACTGCATATGTCTGGACCACCTCCATTTTCTGGTGGATCTATGATGGGAAATGGTACGTTCCTGGCTGTTACTTACTTTTATATTATGTGTTTGTTTCATGTCTTGGCTCTTCTTTAAAATCTAAAACTTTATTATACTTGTCCAGATTTCCTTTCTTTTTTTTTTTTTTTTTTTGGGTTCTCAGTCATCTTTATCAATTGATTTTACAATATTATAACGTGTTCCTACTTTTTGTATATGTACTGTTTCAAAGTTAAGACCGCTTTATGTTTTTTCTTCATGTTGTAGTCATTGTTTTGTGGACTGTACGTTATGCATAACCTTCTCTCTAATTCCCATTCATGTTACATATTATGTACTTTGAACATTCAGCATTCAGGGGTTCTGTTGATTTTATAATATCCTAACTTGATCCTACTTTATGTATCTGGACTGTTTCATAGTTAAGAATGCTTCATGTTTCTTCCACATGTTCCAGTTATTGTTTTATGGTCTGTACATTATGTATAACCTTCTCTCTAATTCCTATACATGTTAAATGTTATATACTTTGAACATTCAGGGTTCTGTTGTTTAGCTAATGAAATTTACTCCTTTTTTCTGTCAGGTGGGATGTATGGTATGCCCCCTTTGATGGACCGGTATGGATTGGGGATGCCAATGGGCCCTGCTGCCATGGTACGTTGAGTAATCATCCCAGCATTGTCAATCAGATTAGTTCAGTTTAGGTCATTTGAGATAATATATGAATTGGAATATATGGTGGCGTGTGGAGATTTCACGGTCAAGTAATGCAAAGTCTTAAACACTTGTTAGTTTAATTCAAAGGAAGAATTGAAATTCTCGCCAAACTGACATGAACCATCATATTGAATACTTGATCAAAATCACAATTCCTTTTTCTTTGTTAGGGGCCAAGGCCGGCTTTTTTCCCTGCTGATAAATCTCTGAAAAAGGGTGCAGGTTTGTCATTTTGGTATGCTGTGGATGAGCAAAGTACCAAGGAACAATGAATTGTAGCACTCATTCTGTTTTTTCTAATGATGTATGCAGATGCTACACGTGATAATGACTGGACATGCCCAAAATGTGGGAATATTAACTTTTCTTTCAGAACTGTTTGTAACATGAGGAAATGCAATACACCAAAGCCAGGATCCCAGGTTCTGCCTTTTACTTTCAGAATCTAGAAATGAGTTGCTTGTAGCTTTTCTTGATCTTGCGTATCAACCTTTGTCTCTTATCTTTCTATTTTATGGGACGCTTAGTGTAGAGAATTAATTTGTTTGCTGATAGTGTCTTTGTTTACTTTGCTGTTTTGTTTATTGTGGCAGTTTGTCTTAATTCTGAAATATTTTCTTGCAGGCTGCAAAGGCAGAGAAGAATTCCAGTAAGTGTTTGTCCATTCCATAGTTGATGAACTTCATATCATGAATTTGACGCTTGTTTATCACATGCTTTTTAGAACAAAAGATGCCAGAGGGAAGCTGGAAATGTGAGAAATGTAACAATATAAACTATCCATTCAGGACCAAATGTAACAGACAGAATTGTGGGGCTGAGAAACCTGCTGAGCCGAAGGAGTCCCCTTCACCAGTGGCAGATGAGGATGACCAGGTTTGTTATGTGATTAACCTTTTTTGTACTGCCATTTGCTTGAAACGTTTGCATTCAATTATGTATGTACGCTTCATGAACTCAATGAGCATTAATAAGAAGGATGTTTACAACAATGTTAAACCTTCCCCTTTTTCTCCCTTTCGTACCCCCAGCTCTCCATTTCATCTCGGTTATTTAATTAATTTGCCATTTACCTTGTTAATTGTCAATTTTATTCCCACTCAGCAACCATTGATTTCTAATTGTCTACTGTTCCAGTGAGTACTAGGACATGTATGAGGTTTAAGAAGGTCCAGAGTTGTCGTCCAGCATTGCTCAACATGGGTGTCTGAAAGTTGGTCTTGTCGTCCTCATGTTGCTGCGGTTGTCAAGTTACTCTGACCGTCTCTCGTTGTCTGTCAAGTTGTTGTATTACTTACAATGATATATTATGGTCTTTATGGATCCTTAAATGCATAATGTGTGCTGGCTTGATCCGGCAAGGATTTGACAGGATGTTCCAGTTTCCTATTAGTTAGGTTTTTGTAATTTTTGGCATCGACTAAGTTATTCTTGTAGGTATGCTACCATGACTTTAGAATTCTACAGGCAAAATTGTTTCCTGTTCATTTGTATTGCATTGCATTGCATTGTGTCTGCCATTCTATTATATGCATCCATCAGAAGCGAATGGGCTACCAAGTTGAAAAATCAAAGCTTAATTTGGTTGGTACTAGCTACCAAGTCCGGAAGTTGCGTGGTTTTTATCCATGATGTCTTCATTTTCGTTGCTAGCTACTAGCCTGTTAGTCAAAGCTTGTGAAACTAGAACTGGTCTTAACTGTCGATGATACTCATTTTGACCTATGCAAAAGCATTGAGGCTGTTATTGCACCTGTATCATGTGATTGTTTTTACTCGAGTAGCTCTATAAGGTTTGTCGGTGCTCTATTACACCAGAAGGTTTACTAAGATGACCTATCTTGGGACTAGCTGTACAGTGCCAGTTGGTTAAATATGATTGTATGTTTGCACTTATCCTATACTAATCATTTTATAAGATTTCTAGGGAAAAATGCACTGTTATTTCATGATCACTTAGAAAGGAACAGAACAGTGTTGTCACTGTCGATAATAATGCAAAAAATGCTCAACGGGGCATTGTTGTTTAGTTCTGAATTCTATTTTCATTTATAAAACCAATCGAGCAATCATTTAACATCATGTCTAGTATTTATTGTTATTGTTACGGTTGGTAAATCACTACAACGACCGCAAAAACATCAGTCTAATCATCCTTTTTTTTAAAAAAATAATAAAAATAATTTATCCACCGACGGCAATGGGTGGAGTGACCAAACAGTCCGGCAGAACAGGTATGGGCCTTCTTGTACACATCATTGCCTACTTATATGGCCGATGGTGAGCATGTTCATTTTAATATGCATTAAATCCAAATATGAACTTTTAAAAGCTAAATATATGTCCTAAAATAATAATAATAATAATAATATTATTAACTAAGACTTGATGTATGTTAAAAACAAATATTTAAGAATTAATAAAAATACAAGGAACTTCTCGGGTTCAAACTTATTTAAAGATTGAAGTTAAAAATTAATGGTTCATTTTCAAAATTTATTTATAAAACCCGAATCTTATTGAAAAAAAAAAGAGGTTTGAATGTACTCTAGAGCTAAAATGAAATGTTTTATCGGGTTTACCATTTTTATTTTAGAGGAATTATTGTTTTTTTTTTTGTTTTTAATTCAATATGTTGAAAGAGGGACGAGGCACACAATTTCTTCTCATATATTCATAAACCAGAAAAGGAAAAGTCTATAGCCGTGGTTTTGTGAGATTACAATTATTTTAATTTGGAAAGAAACTATTGCGGAGAAAATTCAAATTTAATTTTGGAAAATTAGACTTTGGTAAGAAAATCTCCTCCACAACTCCCAAATATGAAGTCTGAGCTTTGAATATATAAATGCATACATAGAGAAGTCTTTTTCTTGTATAACAAGTCCCTCTCTGTCTCTCTGTAGAGCTCCAAATTAAGAGATGGATTGAGAATATATGCTTATATATTAGAAGAAAAAGGTGAATTAAGAGTTGTGCCTGGCTCCCTGTATGCCACAAGCATAGTCCAGTCTCTCCCTTGATTGCTTCTTGCCGGTGGCTTGCACGGAGCCAAGCATACTCTCTCTCTCTCTCTCTATGTATATATATTGTAAGAACTCAATTTATATAATTTTTTAACATAGCATCAGAGTTTCTTTCAGGAATATGAATATATTTATTATAATTGCATAACAACAAATTTATTAAATTTAGATGAGAATAAGTTGAAAAGCCAAGCAAAGTAGATCTCTTTAATACCTCTCAAACAGGAAAATTCTTACCTATCACCATCCGTGACATGCATGGGACATAGAATCTTCAATTTTGCTTTTTTTTTTCAACGATGAATTTTATTTTTATATTATCTATATTTCTCTTTTTTATTTTATTCTTCTATTGTCATTATTCTTGTCCAAATATTAGAGTGATTTTTTCATTCGTATGCACGTACGCGTATCAAATCACGTGTGGTTTTCTCATCATCTTACTCTGACTCATTGATTATATGTTGAAAAGTTTAATTAACGTTTTCTGGTTAATAATAAATGCTTAAGAAGAAAGAGAAAGGCATGGCATTTGCATTCATTTGTTGAGAATAATATAGAAGATTAATAGTTACAGTCCTTTCTGATTTTCAGAAGAATTTTCAGATAACACCATAATAAGTTCGAAATTGCTTAACCTCAAATAATTTTGGTTAAAACAACAGCTTGGAATGCTCAATCCTCATGACTGGAAACACCAATGCATCAGCTGATAGAGTCACAAGTTTCCTGTAGAAAATAGCAGTCAGACATTCATCAGAACCATTTGCAGGATCAAGATGTCTACTTTCTGCAGCTACACAACTTTATTATCAATGGAAATTGAGATCAGTCTCAAGAATTGTTTATAGATGTAAAGATTTATCAGTAACTCATGGTTCTGCATTGCAATCATCAAAAGCTGTCAAATAAATTTGTGAATCATGCAGAAAAGAACTTTTCCAGTGCATCCAAATAAGCAAGACGATGATCAAGATACAGACCTTCCTTCGAAAAGTGCAACTTCTCCATATGAAAAGGATGATTGAATTTAGAGAAATCAGTTCAGCTGACTAGAGTAGAAGTCGTTATCATACGGGGCTCGTAGCAGCTGGAATTCTTGAAAGTAATTGTTGCTGTCATTATGCAGAGTCAAGTTGTGCACTTGAGGGTCAGCAGACTGTTGTTCAGTTCTCCAATAATCCGATGAGGAGAGTGGGATTCCTTGAGGGATAACAGGCAGCACAGACTGAGTTATACCTGTATGACTCGTTTGTGAAGGATGCTCATGCGAAATAGATTTCGGCTCACATGAACCCCAAGAGTCGGTTGACAGAAGAGAGAGAGCACGATGAAGATCCTGTGTTGCATCCACACTGGATGAGATAATTGATTCTTCTAAACCTGAAAAGTTCAGTTACTATCCTGAGCATCAATGTACAAAGACAGGTATAGTTCAAGAGAAAAAATGTTCATCACAATGCACTAAATTCACAGTATTGATTCTCTTTCACAAAGTCTGACATCTTCAAAACTATAAATTCAATTAGTTTCCATGCCTATAATCTGATCTTGTTAACCATCTAAACGTTATTAAGGCTCTTCCATTGTCCACCTTGAAGCACTGAAGCAACCAACGACCATTTGGCATGTATCTCAATCTCCCTTGGCTTAACCTTTCCTCCATAGGTTTCATTTCACCTTCCTATGAATGTATTCATTCCTTAATCCGTCCACCTATTTCTGCAGCTCTTTCTTAATATCGAGCTTATATTTTCAATTTATCTTGCATGTCCTCTGTATCTAAATTATTTTATATATACAATTAACGTTCCCTTAATGTCTTGTTTCAGATTCCAAACTTGACTATAAATTAATCACTTGCTTTGATTTTTCTTAGAAGTGTGAATTCCTCTTGATTTATTTGCAATCAACTATATATTTTGAAAGTTTGTTCATCCTTGTCATTGAAAGGCTAGGAACCTTAACCTTTAGTTCTGCTTTAAATTCAAAATTAAACAAAGTATAATATATTTGTAGGTTAAAAGCTTCCTTTAACCTTTCGTATTTTGAACCAAAAAAAAAAAAAACGCTACTCCTTGGTTTTCTAGCCTTTATTTGTGCTGCTGAACAAGTTAAAATTCTCATGCATCTGAACTTAGACTGCCATATGACATGAAACCCTTCGTATTTTAGGCAGGCAAAATGAGGGATAAAGTGTATGCCTGAAGTAACATCAGCACACAAGGACATAACCAGTAAATCTAATGGGTCAGCCTCTTGTATGCAGAGAACAGATGCACCGCAACTAGAGGATAGCAGGTTGTAGATTTCATGTAGAAAATCTTCTTAAGCACTAAAAAAAAAATGTAGTATGATACTCAGAACATCATCAAAAGTTAAAAATAAGACAATATAATCATAAAGCTAACCTTGATTGAGAATCTCGGCTGTGTTCATCTTGACCTTGGATGGGACCAAGCTCTTGGAATCCTGATGATGCATAGGAATGGAAGTTGTCAGCTTGTTGCTCGGCAAATGCAGTTGCCCGTCGATGCCACCTTTTTCAGACTTCAATGCATATTCTTTAGTTATTGTAAACTTGGAGCTGGATGCTCCTTCCCATGTCAAATTTGCATTAGGTCTGGCATGAACAAGTGGAGTCCTGTTCCAAACAAAATTCATCTGTTGCCTCTCATCTGCACAGGCAAACATAGATCACGTCAACTTGCTGAAATATCGATGTGGTTTACCAAATTCTATCATGTTGCATCAGTGGGTAAAATGATTTACCAATGTCAACAAAGACAAGTAACAACCACATGCACAGTAACTTCTTTTTCGTAATGAGTTTCTCCAGTACAATATATTTTAGTATTTCTTATCTTTGGATAAGTTCTTTTTAACAGATGACATGAATTAGTGAGTCATAATGTCTCTGTGTGCATACATTGCTAAGGAGCCAAGAACAACAAACCATCAGAGAAAATGAGATATTCGCAAAACTTTTAGAATGAATATTAATGCCAATGACGTTTCTGTACTAGAGAAAGAGACAACAAAGTCTGAGTTCAAAAACCCGTACCATACAAAGATGAAGTTAGCCTTGCAGGATTCAATTGGACAGTTTCTGGCTGTGGCTTGCGTCGCCTTGCGTTGTGGTCAGAAAGTCGCCTGCGACAGCTTCGCTTCTTTTCATCAAACTCGGATAGACCATGGAACCTTGGTAAGGTAACCAAGAAATCATTAAATCAATTAGGCATCAGAGATAGACATAATTTGGACAAATGATGAAAAATTGCCATAACTGACAGAATAAGCAGTAAATGGAAGCATTCTAGTTCTCATAATCTTCCATTTCATTAGAGCTTTTACCATTCTAGTCCTATCATTTCATTAGCACTTTTACCTGCTGCACTGCTGGCAAAATCTTCGTTCCAGACCGGCTACTATGACCTTTGGGCACTTGGAATGACTTTCACAAACTCTATGTTTACGATGATAATCTTTAGCAGATGAAAGATCAAGGTTACAACCTTCTACTTGACAACGAGGGGCTGGCATAGCCTGAGTACTAGACTTGGATTTCTTTGAGGGAGAAACTGAAGGCCCAGAAATTACGGAAAATGATGAAGTTTTAGCATTGCTTCCTGCAAAAACGTCCTCAAAGTATGTCCTCTTACCAAGCTTCAAACCGAGCAAAGGTTCTCCTGAACCAACGGAAGCCTCAAGAGTAGAAGAAATACCAGTTTCCTTGGCTGTAAATGCTTTCTTATTGCTGGACTCTTCTGGGATGGCTTCAGTTGCCTCCAAAGTAAATTTGGATGCTTTCACTTCCCCAACTGAAGAAGAATTGTTGGAAGCTGACTTTGAGCTCTTAGATAAAGAAGCAAGAACCAAATCAGAACCAGAACCACCACTTCCACTTCCAGATGAATATAAGGACCCAGAGTCAATTCCTCTCTCTCCATCAATTTCCCACTCTGAAGCTCTTAACTTTTTTGGGTTTTCAGTTGTCGCATTTAACATTATTAGGTTTTCCCAATCCCACTGTATGGGGGGTTTTGTATTCCACTCCATCAGTGAAAGGGAACTCATAAGAATACTTCGCAGATTAGAATTACTTTCTATAACTTACCAGCAACCAGATGCCAGATCCTGCAAAAAATAACACATACATACTTTAAACTTACCAAAAAGGGGGATAAAATACCAAAAATTGCAAGTTTAATCATGGAAAAATCAAACAGATTGATATAAGGCAACATTTGATAAAGGAGTCTACACAAAGACAACGGAATATCACACTTCATGTAAACCCAAAAAGCCCAGAAAATAGGTCACCTTTATATTTCACTGAATCACAGGGCCTGCCATATCAGTTTAATTCAGCTTGCAGAGCCAATCTCCAGTTCCTCTAAAAGAAAAATACCCAGTTTCAATCTTCCAGTTCCTGATATTTGCATAAACCGCTAATTCACCAAACTCTAGGAACTCGAGGAATTCAAACAAAACAACTAAATAAAAACAGCATCAGCTAAAAGAGACTCGCTTAGCAACCCAGCAACGATTCTGCAGACGTAAAAATCCATTTCAATCTTTCATAAATACATACATCCAACCAATAAAATCCATAGATTTCAATCCAGAAAAATAGATGCTCCGAACTTGCAGATTCCAAGAATATCAAGCTATCGATACAAAAGCTTCTCTTCCCTTGATACCTTATTACCTAACAAACTATCCACCGTTCATATAAAAAGCAAATCCCCCTTTACTCATAGTAAAACTGTTCCCCAATTCCCTGCAAGCGATAGCTTATTGTAATTGTGGTCAAAATCTCACAAAGTATTTATTTTTACCGTTATTTAAGAACCCATCTAACAACAATCTCTCTCTCGCTCCAATTATATTTACCAGGAAATAACTGTAACTATAGGAAATGTTTCACCTTCAACCATCGAAGCATGATCCGTACAAATAAACCTTCAACTACAATAATTCGCATTGAATTTGCTTGGCCTAAATGAGAGAAGTAGGGCCTGAATAAGACCCACATACATTCATCAACAAGT
>CANXYI010939780.1:0-10186 GCA_948208565.1 Hura crepitans | reverse complement strand
CCTAAGTTACACTAAAGCGACTGCATGAATGTATTAATCATACTATAATATTGGGTAATTAGAAAAAAATGAAGTCCTTAAGATGGTTAAAAATGTAAGTAAAGATTTTATAGTAGTGTTATTTTTAATCAATTTTTTGAGTTATTCAAACTTGATTTTTTCGAGGCTTTTAAGCTATATTTTAAAAGATTTATGTGATCTTTAGAAGTGTCATTTGAGACTAAATGATAAGAGTAAAAGTTCAAGGACTATAGGGATAAAAGGGTAAAAGTACGAGGACTATTGGGATAAAGAGGGAGAGAGACTTCACTTTTGACCAGTTGACCTATAAAAGAGAATTTCACTCTTTAGTCATATTATGAGTAACACAAATCCTTCCCTTTCTTCCCAAGCAATTGATGCCTTCTCTTTTCCACTAAAACCTCCATTTTATTTTCTCTTTCCTCATTTTTACCCCTCAAATACACCTTTAAACCCTAATAACCTAAATCTAAGGATACATTAAGGCTAAAAGAGAAAGAAACAAGTGTTGATTTTAGAGATTTTTGAAAAAGATTATCTTGATAAATAGTAACCTTGATTCTAAAGAGTGAGTTTTTAAGGGTTTTTATATTTTTCTAAGGAGTGTTTAGGATTGTATAAGAGTTATATAAAGTTATTTTGAAGTTTGGTCACTCATGGACTTTTGTATGTATTTTTATGTGTGATTTTGGTTTATGGATGCAAGAAAAGAATAAAAGAACAAAGCTAAAGGGAAGGAAAAGGTTTAGAAGGACATTCTAGTGTGATTAGCATCCTTTGTAAGTGTATACAAGATCACATATTGATGTGTGTGCTTTTCCAAGGTTATTATACATGTAATTAATGTGTATTAATGACACGAGCCTTTGGTTGTTGATTTGAGTTAATGGCATGCTTAATGTGATGATTTGTATGAAAAATAAAGCTTTGACATTTTAGAAGTAAGTATGGCTGAAACCCACAATTAGACACATAAGAATGTGTTTACGTGTTTTAGTGCTTAAGTTGGCATGATGTGATAAAAAATATGTTTATTTAAAGTATGGGTCCTAAATTATTAAATGAAAGTATTATTGAATGAGAATTGAGTGCTTTGAATGTTAAAAACCATAAAAAATGAAGTTAAAGACTCAAAAGAGTCTTTAGGCCAAAATTTATAATTAAATGCCATATGCATGCAATATGTATTTTATATGCCTAAAATGGGATGCTAAGTTAAAATTAGAAGTATAAGTAATTTGTTGTCCATGTTAAACTTTTGAGGATGTTGATATAACTCATAAATGAAGATATGCACCTATGATTAAGGTTGAATAATGATAATAAGCCATATACATGATAAGGCCAAAACACATATCAAGATGTGTAAGGCATATTTGTGATATAACAAGTCTATATGTAAGATCATATGGTTGTTATATATTTGGATTATTATGTTTTAGGGCATGATAACCTACATAAGGTAAAATAAGTGAGATGATGACATTGATCTTATGATTATAATATCTTGAGATAATATGGGATACAAATGAGGTGAGTATGAATATGTTGAGGTTTAAAGTATGGAATTGATCATACATCTTATCATGGGAAGTATGTTACTTGATGTGCTTATGCCATTGTGATATGGCCAAATGGCCTTATGATCATAAAGAGGGTTTTCACTTTTAATGGTGTTACAATAAAGATGCTCACCTTAAGTGCACAAGATGCATATTGATAAATGCTAAGTAATTCTAATCAATATTCTTGATATTTCCCCTATGGTCATATGTTGACCAAGAATAACAAATTGAACATAATCTACAATAATTATATGAAACATTAACAAACATGGTTATTGGCCTATAAGTATTAAACAACATAGTCTGGATAAGTTGACTAGAAAATTAGGAAATATAGTAGCTCCTAGGGTATTTTTATACCTAAATAAGACCTATAGGTTCAAATTTGTATGACTTTCATATCGAATGAGACCTCGGGTCTAGATATATGTTTACTATGATTAATAAAACTTACGGGTCCATATTTTTATAATCTATGGGTCACATGAGACCTTCAAGTCTAAATGAGACCTTTATAGTCCGGATAAAGCCTGTGTGGCCTGATATCCCATTATCCAATTTTGTAATAATGTCTATCAATTATGGGCAAGGAAATTTTAATATAGACAAACAATTAATGAAAATGAAAGCATCAATGAAGAAATTGCATGTCTAATGATTACACCATGTATGCAATATATGTGTAATACATCTAAAAGGTTATAAGAATATGAATTATATGTGTGGTATGTGAACATTAGTAATGTGGTTGATGCATATCTAAATTATGATATGAGTTACTACATGAAGATAGAACATTAAAAGTGAGTGCATATAAGTATATGTGTTTTATTAATGTCATGATCATATCAATGTAATGATTAACCAGATTATAACATAATAAGGCTATAATTGCATGATGCATGTGAAATTTAAGCATGTGATGTTGTATACACCATTAAGCTTTATGCTTAATGCATCGTCGTTTTTGCAATGCGTAGGATTAGGAATAGATTAAAGTCAAAGCTTTTTACACCCTAAAGAAGATCGAGATAAACTGTTATTTTGGTATATTTTGATTTCCTTTGTATAAATTATGGAATGTAGGCACGTAGGAACTCATATGTTATACAAAGGGAATTAGGCCTAAACTAGCTTTCTAAATGTTTTGTAACCTTTATTAAGCCATATTTACTTTTTTAAGGTGTATCTAAACAGCTTATATTAGATTTTCTCATGTTCATGTTTTTGAGATGTATTTTTTGATGAATGTTCTGTGATGAGATTTTAGGTGGATCAGGAGGATCCATTTGGATTGAAAAGTTGTTAAATAAGTTTATATAAGTGTTTTTGATATGTAGGTTACTATTCATATTGGGGATAGCGTCCTGGTACAACTATTATGCTGCCTAATTTTTGACACAATAATTTCTTAAATGTTTTAAAACACTATAGAGATTTTTATTAAGTTAAAATTTTACAATTTTATACATAATCAAATGTTTTTCAAAAAGTTCAGAATTTATACAGGTTTTCATAAAGGATAGTTTGAATATTAGTTGTGTATCACTTCTTATTTGGGTCTAGAAATCAGACCAAGTAAGATGAGTCACATTTGGTGATATTAGAGCTCCAGTTTAGGCATTCCTTGATACATAAGAGTCACAAATGAGTGCCTAGAGTCTAAAACAATGCATCACATAATTATATAGTATATAGGCTTAAATCTATTCTTTTTCCTATAGATTAAGGATGAGTACATTTACACCTCAAGGTGATGAGGAAGTCGAGAACCATGCTTTGACTATAGTTGGACAAGAGGCCACTATGGCTAAGACTATGACTCTTAGTGATACTGGGCATATAGCTCAAGCAGCACCAACTCAGCCAGCCTTTCTATAGCAGATAGTAAAGTTGTTAAGGCAAGCTACAGCTGTAGGAGTTATACTACCTCCACTAGTACAACTGCTTTTAGCTCCTTAGGTTCTTCAAAAGACATACCTAGAGAGGATTAAAAAAATGGGAGCTGAAGATTTCATAGGTGAAGGTTTGGATGATTTAGTCAAGTCTAAGAACTAGCTTGAAAGTATACTCAGGATTCTGCAACAACTCAAAAGTACACCTAAGGAAAATTTGATCTATGTAACCTCTTAGCTGCAAAAAAGAAGCCTTCAGATGGTAGGATCCTTTGATAGAAAATATGGCACCCAAAAGTTTAACCTAGGATTTTTTTCTAGAAGAGTTCAAAAAGAAGTATATTATAGAGGACTACCACAATAAGAAAATGCAGGAATTTGTTAATCTTAAATAGAAGCACGATCCACATAAGAGTATGAGAGAGATTTGGCCAAGCTCAGTCATTATGCCAAAGAGATGGTCTCTTCTTAAGTAGACAAATATAAGAGGTTTAAGAGGGGCCTCAATCATGATATTAAGCTCCATGTGGCTCATATGAAGCTTAAGGATTTTTTAGCCTTAATGGCAACTTGAGGAGATACAGAAAGAAAAGAAATAGTTTTGCTAGAGGAAGAGACATTATAGTCAAGGGCAAGCTAGTTCAGCTCCTCATTCTAAGAAAAGATACAAGGGTGATCAATTCAAGCAAAAACAATAGTAGAGTTAAGGTCAGACTCAGAAGTCTGGACAAAGTTCTCAAGCAGTTAGTGCAATAGTATCTAAAGCTAAAAGTACCCCTAGTTAAGCCTTGCGTATATTATGGGAAGAAATATAAGGGTTTCTACTGGAAGATTACACTAGGAGTTTATTTTAGTTATGGCTTAAAAGAACATTTTATCAAAGATTGCCCGAAGAGGCTAGAAGCCACCTCACAGCATTAAGCTTCATCTTCGACTAGTCCGAGGAGTCAAAAGAGAGATAAAGGAGATAGATAAAGTGGTAGCCAGAAGCCTAGATCTGAGACAGTGGAAAGGTCATATCAAAGAGCTCTTGCTTGTTAGTATGCCATCAAGGCAAGGGAAAAAGCTAACTCACTGGATGTTATTGTGGGTACATTCTACCTCTTTGATCTTCTTATTTTATATTTGATTAATCCAAGTTCTACAAATTTGTACATATGCATTACACAGGCATAAAATAAGGGGTTAGAGCCAGAACATCTTTGTAACGCTCGAAAAATCTCATTGTTATAAATAGTACTTCCTGTGACGTAAATATTTTTTCCCAACCTCAGGTTAGCATTAATGCTATGAAATGGAAGTATTAATTATAACATAATTATGAGTGAAATTTGAAGTCAAAATGAAGTCATTTAGGCGATTAAAAACGATAATTAAGTTTTACAACAATGTCACATAAATAGTGACTTAGTTTTAGCTAAACCATAAAATATTCAAAAGTTGCTCAAAACATTCTAGGATTAATACAACCTAGTACTAAAAGATTCTAATTAGTCTGTTGGCATAGGAATTGGAATTTTTGGAAATCAGGAAGTATTTTTACAAAAGTCGAGTAACCTTAAAAACTATTTTCAATTGGTTTTTCTTAATTTTCAAGCACAAGTTTTAGGGGCTTTTGAGGTCTAATTTAATAGGATTTTAAAGGTATCTCAGATGTCAAAAATGAGGCTAAAAAAGGCCATATAAAAAGGGTCAAATTTGGGTTAAAAGAGGAATAGTTTTTTTCCTCCTTTGACACTAACTAGCTAATGCCACTCAAGGGGAGAGGGGAGCCATTTTTACTTCCTCTCAACCATTTTTAATCTCATTTCTTCCATTTAAGGCTCAACTTTACACCTCCAAGTCTCGTATAGCTCGATTCTTATGTGAATTTCAAGAGAAAATGAAAGATTTTCTCAATTTTTCATCTCGATAAATAGTAACCTGTGATTGCTCAGGTAAGATTTTTCAAATTTTGACATTTTTCCCATGTTCCCTAGATGCCCAAGGTTATGTTTATGCTTTTGATTTCTTGTTTTATGCTTTCGTTGATTTTATACAGATTTTTATATATCAAGCCTGTTATGGACAGTTATGAAAATAAAAAGAGCTCATGATAAAGAGAAGGGAAAGGCATAGATGAGCTCCGTGGTGCATTTTAACTCCTAAAAGTAAGTGTAATCAATCTAATTTGTGAAAAGTTCATTATTGCCCTAATATGTGTAATTATGTAAGTGTGAATGTTTATGTAGAAATGTTTATGTATAATGCTAAATGGCATTAAAATCATGTGCTAAGATTTTATGAATGTGAATTCATGCCTTTAAATATGGATTGATGCATGGTAATATGGATTTTGGCTAAATGGTTATATATGTGCGTGCATGTGTTTATGTCATATAATGCATGATAGTTATTATGGCTTGAAGTGAATTGATGAATGCTAACTTGTGAGCATGGATTATGATATTGTATAATGGAAGAATGCATATGGAATGTGCATTTCATCTATTGGCCGAATGGCCTTGTGAATGTGTATGGTTGTGCATGTTATATAAAGTGAGAAAGGTAATGATGAATATATGGAAATAATGCTTTTTATGTGTTGGTTGAATGAACATGATGCATGTATGATGTGTTTATGGCATGAAATGAAAGTTGTGTGCATGGTTATAGATGGAAATTAAAGTGATACATGTGTATTATTTTAAAGAATATGGGTTATATGTGTTTGAAGCTTAGTGGCTGAATGGCCTTATGAGATATCTATGCATGAATATGCATTATGCTAAACATGTAATGGATGATACATGATCACAGGTATGGTAAAGATCATGATAATGGTAATGAGATGTTGATAATGTATTTATGAGTACATGATGATGAATTATGACTTAATATGTGATTTTTGCATGAAATAATATGCTCGATCATATAAAAAAGAGTAATAACATAATTTTTTGATTTAGTCATTAGTTGGCTAAAACAAAGTAATCATAAGCTATTTTAAGCTTAACTAAGATGGTATAACAAAAACAAATTAGTTAATCACCCATATAAGTAACAACCTAGTTCGAATAGGTTAACTAGTCAACTAGGGGCTTTTATAGTAGCTGCTAGGGTACTTCTATGCCTACATTGATATTGGTTTGGTCTATGGGTCCACTAAATGTCTAACCCATAGGTTTATATTTTTTATCTTTGGATCCACATTGGTAGATGAACTTCGGGTTCATAAATGGACGTAATGGCCATCATGCTATGTTTTATCCTCAGACTCATCCGATGTTTAGTCTTAGACTCATGTTATGTTTAACCTTTAGGTTTCATACTATGTTTGATCTTCATATCCATATTGGTAGATGGACCCTCGGGTTCATAGAGGTCATACTAGCTGTCCGCCTTTGTTATCCATAAGATATGTGTTCTCTTAATATGGGCATGATAAAATAAACTTATTAGAATAGGAATATGGATTTACCGTTGACAATGTGTATGTTTAAGCTTGTATGTATAATGTTATTTTCATGTTAGCATGTGATTTATGTTATGTTTATTTGTTATAACATATATGTATGTTATGAATTGGATTATACATAATAAAAACTCTGTTTATTTATATTTTTATTATTATGTACAATAATGGTATGGTATTATTGCAAAAGTTATTTCAATTACACTACTAAGTTATTGCTTAGTGCATCATTTTTCTTTGTGATGCATAGGTAAGGAGAATAATTAAGCCAAAGCCTCGGGACATCAAGACTAACCAGTAAAGAAAATATTTTGGTATAGTTTTGTTGTATATACTAGATCATGAAATGTATAAAAAAGAAGCACTTATATATTGTACATGTTAAGTTATAGGCCTAAATTATGTTGTAATGTAAATATATAAGGTTGTTAATGGTGTTGTAACCTTATTTAAGTTCTTTAAATTGTTTTGAACTTGTATGATATCTCTTTTTATAATTGGGATTGAGATTTGTCTTTTATGATGATTTGGGGCTTGTAAAACTAGAGGAGGAGAGAAAGGAAATAGAAAAAGATGAAGTCAGAATTTTTACCTTGATTATTCCCTCACGCTGAATGGGAATTTATACTGTGTAATATGTACATAATAGGAAAGAAATATAATGTATAGAATAAGAAAGAAATATATAAATTCTACAGCTGTTATAATCACAAAAGTCAAGCTTATAATCTGCCTATAATCTCTATATAATCTCTGTAACTCAGCTAAAATCAAGCCTATCATAACATTCCCCCTCAAGCTCGAGCGTATATATCATATGCTCTTAGCTTGTTACATATATACTCACTTCGAGGTTTCCTAATAGCTTTAGTGAAAATATTTGCTAACTTATCATTAGAATTGACAAAACAAGTGGTAATACATCCTGACTCAATCTTCTGTCTGACAAAGTGACAATTTATCTCTATGTGTTTTGTTCTCTCATGAAAGACTAGATTTGAGACAATATGTAGTGCTACTTGATTGTCACATATCAACTTTATTGGATAAATAGTTTCACACCTTAATTCCTGAAACAGTTGTTTTAACCAAATAAGTTCACAAATGACTAAAGACATGGCTTAATATTCTGCTTATGCACTTAATCTTGCTACAACATCTTGTTTTTTCACTTTTCCATGATATTAGGTTTCCTCTAATGAAGACACAATATCTTAAAGTGGACCATCTATCTGAGGGAGATCCAGTCCAATCCACATCCAAATATCCTACAATCTACATATTTCCCTTGTCTTAATACAACAAACCTTATCCAGGAGCTCCTTTGATATATTTAAGGATGCATATCACTATATTCCAATGACTATCACATGGAGCTTGGAGAAATTAACTAGCCACACTCACTGCAAAGGAAATGTTTGGGTGTGTTATTGTGAGATAATTAAGTTTCCCAACCAATCTTCGATAGTGACTAGGATCTTTTAGTGGCTCCCCCTATCCTAGAAGAAGCTTAGCATTAGGATCCATAGGAGTTTCCGTAGGTTAGCAATCCAACATTCTCGTTTATTCCAGAATATCTAATGCATATTTTCTTTGAGAGAGAGTAATGCTGGTGCTTGATCGTGCTACCTCAATGCCCAAAAAATAGTTTAACTTTCCCAAGTCTTTAATCTAGAAGTGGCTGAATAGATGTTGCTTGAGTTGAGTGATTCCTTCATGATCATCTCCAGTGATATCAATATCATCCACATAAAACACTAGATAGATACATTTGCCATGATTATTGTGATGGTAAAAGACTAAGTGATCAGCTTCACTCCTTTTCATTCCAAATTTTTGAATAATAATGCTAAACCATCCAAACCAAGCTCTTAGAGATTGTTTTAGGCCATAAAGAGATTTTATCAGTCGATATACTAACCCAAACTCCCCCTGAGCAACAAAACTTGGTGGTTGCTCCATATAAACTTCCTTGATTAACTCACTAAGAAGGAATACATTTTTAATATCTAACTAATGAATAGTCTAATGATTCATTGTAGCAAGAGATATCAAGAGTCGAACAGAGTCAATTTTGTTAACTGGAGAAAAGGTTTCGCCATAATCAAGACCATAAATCTGTGTAAACCCTTTTGCAACCAAACGTGCCTTTAAATAAACTATCTTGCCATGAAGCCCAACTTTCACAATATAAACCCACTGACAACCAACTGCAGATTTGTCAAGTGGTAAGGGAACTAGATCCCAAATATGATTAGCATGAAGAGCATTCATCTCCTTAACCATAGCTTGTTGCCATCTAGGTTTAGCCTGTGATTCACTAACAGTCTTTAGAATAGGCACATTGGATAAATTTGAGATAAAGTCATAATATAAGGGTGATAGATGGTGATAACTCAAAAAATTGAAAATAGGATGAGGATTACGAGAAGAACGAATACCTTTTCTGAGTGCAATGGGTAGAGTAGGTTTTTTCGCTTGAGGCATGATAGGGGATGGAGAAAATGGTGGTGTAAGAGATGAGTCACTTGGAATACACATCTGTTCTATACCTATAAGAGAATTATCAGTTATATGTGTATGGGATCATCAGGAGTATCCCTAAAGAGGTTTAGTGGATGGTGTAACATTAGAAATAGGAAAGGTAGGGACAAAAAGAGCTTTTACTACATCCATTTTATTAAGAGGTTGAGATGAGAAATAGGGAGATGTCTTAAAAATGTTACATTTACTGAAATAAAATATTTGTTCGTGGTTGGATTATTGCATTTTTATCCTTTTTTATGGTGAGAGTACCCTAAGAAGACACACTTAATGGATTTAGGAAGAAGTTTCCTAGGCATATGATTGTGTACAAAATAGGTACAACCAAAGACACGAATAGAGAAAGGGTAAGGTAGCTGACCTGAGAAGACAATAGAATGAGGACTTTGATTCTACAATACTAAAAAAGGCATATGATTAATTAGATAGCATGCAGTTAGAATAGCATCCCCTCAAAAATGAAAAGGTACTTTGTGATGAAGGAGTATGGTATGAGTTGTTTCAATGAGATGGCGATTCTTATGTTTAGCTAGTCCATTTTATTATGAGGTATATGAGCAAGAAGTTTAGTGAATGATCCCTCGAGAGGTTATGAACTCTTGAAAAGAAAGAGAGAGATATTCTTGTGTATTATCACTCTGTAAGACTTTAATTGAAACTCCAAATTGATTATAAATCTCAACACAAAAATTTTTGAAAATATCAAA
>CANXYI010939656.1:0-13614 GCA_948208565.1 Hura crepitans | reverse complement strand
TGTTTTACTTGAGTTCTTTAGGAAGGCTAAAGTTTGAGTTGCTTCCTGTGCAAAAATCATGAGATAAAGCTTGTTAATTCATTAATGGTCAATTATAACATGGATGCATGCTACCTATGTGAGTGCAAACACATTTCTCTTTTGCTTTTTCTCTTTCCTTCTCTTCTTTTTTTTGTCTCTTTCCCATCTCTTTTTCCTTTTTGTTTTTTATTTTTCTTATCTTTTTATTTAGCTTCGTGTATCTCTCTCTCTCTCTTTTTTTCTTTTCTTTTTTTTTCTTTTTTTCTTTCTCTTTTTTTATCATTTTTCATTACCATTGTTTAGCAGGTATTTTATTATTTTATTATTTTATCCATGTCTTAATGAAAGCAATGAGCATAAAATATGTCAATCTTATAGATGAATACTTTTTAGTATAAACTTTTATGTACTAAACAAACATGAATAGATAAGTACAATAAAATAAAGTGAACTAAATCATAAATAAAATAAATTCTAAGGAGTAGGAGGATCTCTAGTCTCTCAGCATCCGAATCTTTTGGTTGTTATGACATTTGAGGTGTTTAAGGTGTAAGCACCCCCTTGCGTAGAAAAGAATGTAAGCGAAATGTGTTAGTTATTAGAGGTCATTGACAGCATGGATGTATGTTGTGTGTGAGTACACTTTTGAATTTATTTCATAGATTTATTATGTGGAAAAGTTTTTTTATCATCACGAAGACTACCCTATAAAATGGTTTTTTTTACAAGCTGTCTACTTTTCAAAGCATAGTCTTTTAATGTCCTAATGCTACTATGTACAATGACAGATTAAAAAAGAGATATAAGGAGAGCTTAAGCTAAGGTAAATGTCTTGAAGCATGGAGTGACTGAATCTCAAAGTCAACAAAACATAATGATATGTCCCATGCAGGTATCCTTTATCCTTATGTCCATATCACATTGCTGCATCACCACCACTACTAACTCAACCTTGGTATGGCTTCTTAATGATTTGCCAAATCTCATACAAAGGTAGTTCCTATTGATGAAGGTGATAGCAGAGAGGCATGTGAAATGCTCAGCTTCCTTATGGTTGAACTAGTTAAAAACTACCCCATGCTTAAGCTCGGGTTTAGGCTTGCTCTATTGGCATTTTGGTGTCATTTGTAGCTTGAGAATAGGTCATTTTCACCAAAGGGGAAATAGTTATTTTAGGCATCCAGCTAATTAATATATGCATAGATCTCGAATATATCTCATCCATAATCTTCTTTGCTTCCTTTTAATCCAAAATAACATACTTTTGCCTTTGCATGCCATTGGATTTAGAGGATTACTTCTAAGAGCTGATCAATTTCGATGTAGGGCAAAAGCATACACATGCTGTATGTATGTTCAATGCATTTCTGAGTATAAATGCTTATACAAATACAAATGTCTGTAATATACATGTATGCTTAAAATGAAAATTGAATGTGTGATTTAGATGTGAGTATCTAATGTATAGAAGGGTGAGCATGTGGATAGGTATGCCTAATTTTATAAAGAATGAATGATTGATAGGCTTTTATAAATGTATGCATGTACGTACAAACTTAGTACATGTGTGAATGTGTATGTTTGCAACCTATGAATCCTTCTTTTATATAGTGCATATGCATGTATATGTTATTTATACTATGTAAACATGTTTGTGATGCACATGAGATGATCCTAATTCCTTCACAAAAATGACATCACTCTAATGCATGGGAATGCTTGCTCGACCTCTTCTTCTCACTTTTTTTCTTTCTTTTTTTTATTACATGTATGTTTGTGGGATACAAATACTTATATGCAATCATGCATGATGAACATTGAATATAAGCCTTTATTGCAAAATGCATAAATCGAATGCATGGATGAAAGGGTATGTAAACATTAAGGCATAAGTAAAATGTAAATGTATGATCTAGTAATGATAAAATATTCGTGCATATATGAATGAACTAACACTAATGTACAAATGCACGAATGATGGTGATGAAATATGCATGTTTATATGTGTCGCATGTTAGATGGTGAATGAATGATGCATGTGTCGAATGTGCCTATCTGATATGTTGAATGAAGACATGCAAACAATGAATGTACTATGCCTCTCTTTGTGAATGTGTTTACAAATGTACTTTTAAGCATAAAAAATTTTTCTTTGAGATAAGTCTTTCTTTAGGCTCATCATATGGAAGAATTGGGTTTGGTTATCTTTGAGGAAGGTGTCCATTTTTTTTGGAAGCAAATCAAAGTTCTTGTCTGAGTGGTGTAAGATTTTATGGTTTCTAAGAATCAAGATAGAGATTTTATCGTTGATCAGTGATGCCCCCACTTCCTTACAAATTACCAAAACTCTTCTTCTCTTTCTTTTTTCTTCTTCTTTTTTTTATTATTATATTTTTATTATTATTTTTATTATTTTTTACTCATATATATATTTTTTATTTATTTATTTTATTATTATTATTATTTTTTTGGTCTTTTCTTTACCCTAATTTTTGCCTAATGCATCCCTCAAAGGAGATTTTTGCATTAGCAGACTGTGCCCTAATTTTTGCCTAATATGCCTCACGAAAGAGGTTTTCACATTAGCAGGCTGCCTGACTTTTGCCTAATGTGCCTTTTTGAATGAAGGTGTTCACACTAGTAGGCTCTTTCTCTCTTTTTATTATTTTATTATTTTATTTTTTACAAAGCCACATATGAAAATTTCGTGCTTTGATGCCCCCATACTAGCGTAACCTATTCTTATTAAAGATCCACACCTCCGTGATCATCATGAAGGTTGGTTGTTCAAAGGAAAAGAGCATAGGGTAATCATGATTGATGAGGTTTGGTGGTCTGATAAATAGTAAGGTAATAGGGCAAAGAAGGGTTATGATGTAGCTTGCTATTTGGCAGCACATATGCATAAAGATAATTACCACAAAGACATTCAATGCAATTAAACTTGGTCTACTTAATCTTAACATTTAAGCATCTTGGACCTTATTACACTAAACTCTTATTATCAACCCACCACTCGGGTTTTCATGGTTGAATATTTTCTCTGAATTCCTCTAACTTTTACCTAGGCCGTTACAAAAGGCTTTCAACCTAGCGAGGATCAATATTTTCATTTTACTTTTCTTTCTTTCTTCCTTTCTTTCTCTTTTTTTCTTTTCCTTTTTTCTTCTTTTTTTAAGGTGTCTACCCTATTGATGAATAGGGTTACTGACCTTGATGCAACTAGAGATGACTTAACTTGGCATGATTTTTTGCTTAAGACTTTTTGCTTCCATTTTTTCTCAATTATTTAAAGGAGGGTCCTTGTACTTGTAACATGCGTAAAGGGTTATTCAAGAATTTAGACCCTGCTTTCCCTTCTACATGGGCGACTTCTGCCTTGGCTCCCTATAGAGGGCTAAAATTTCTTCAAAGAGTGTATCTTAATCAGACTTTTCTCAAGGAAGCAACTCGATATTAGGACCCATAATTTTATGTCTTTTGATTCCCTCATTAAGAGTTGTGTCCCCGATCCAAGGAATTTGCTACAATTTTGGGTGTGTTTCATTCTTTCAAAACAACACCTTTCTATCCGACTTGCGTTGCCCACTATCTATATAAAGCCATCAATGCACTACTCATATTAGCATCCTTAGCTGTCAGATGGGTCCTATAGGGAGGGCTAATTTCTTTAAGTGCACTACTGGACTATGTTAGAAGCTACATAGACATTCTATCCCTCCATGCTGGCACATATCTATTCATATTCTTCTCTAAATATCTGACAGTTTTAGCTGAAGAACACTTTGGAGACTATCAGCTATTCATCAGGGTTAATGATTTGAAGAAAGGGTTTAATCCTTTTCCTCTAATCTTAGTTGAAATAATTCTTGGTCTAGATGCTGTGCAATCTAGAGAGGTTAAATTTTTCTATGGGAGCTCGCTTCTGCTTTAGATTTTTTTTAAGGTCAAGTTGGCATTACCAAATCAAGTCCCCTCTTGTGATGATTTTGATTGCTTACATCAAGAGTCTAGCTTAGAAAAATGATAGACTATTTTAAGTAAACTTTATATGTGCCATGAGCTTAATTATAAAGTAAATCCCAAGGTTTATTTAGCAATAAAGGTTAACTAAAAGTCAATCCAAGGTAGCATTATGAAAGATCACAGGTGACAAAAGAAGAATGTGTCAGATTTCATGGACCCTTTGGGCTTGGATTTGATGAGATGTTAATTGCATTGAGATCCTAATGCCATAGGCACTGCTTATTTGCTTATCTTCTGTTTTTTAATCCTTTGAACTCGTAAGTTCCTTTAATTTAGTAGCTCAGTATAGGACAGACTCTTCTTTATTTTTCTTATTTTTTCCATTTCTTTTCTTTTATCTTTTTATCTTTCTTTTTTTTATCTTTTTTTTATCTCTCTTCTACTTTATCAAGAGTTATAAGAAATGTGATCCAAGATGGTTACACATGCCAAGATTAAACAAATTAGTCATAATTGAATTTACATCACATATGCAATGATTATTAATGTACGTGCTTTGGCATGGCAAAACATTATACAAAGTAAATCACAGTGGGAACATTTCATTGAAAAGATAAAAGGTGAAGTTTTTGAATTGTAAGATATGTTCCTATGCATAAAGCATTCTAAAAAACACAAAAGAAGGGTTTGGGTATAGGCTTGAAACTTTGTTAAGATCAAGAAACTGGTGGGTGAGGTTTAATCTTTCTAGGGGTGTTCCTGAATAGCAGCATGAAGAGTCCAACATTCATCTATGTGATGACCTGTAAGTTAGTGATATTCACAAAAAAGATCAAAGCAGTGGCATGGCTTGTTTTGACTTTTAGCTGGTCAAAATGGGAGTGCCTGTAGCTTTCCTTGTAGTATCAATTTTTTAAAATGCCATGACAAGGGTTTAATTAAGTTGTGGTGTTCTTCATCATTAATTGTTGAAGTGTTGGTGGAGTTAGATATAGCAAGGTAAGGCCTTTTCTTACTCAGATATTCTATCTTCATTTTATGACTCTTAAGACAATGAGCATCAAGTACTACATTAGTTACAGTATGATTATCAACTTGTAACACTTCTTGCTTGAAAACTATGAGAGCCTCCAAGAATTCTTTATGTGTGAGAGGAGCATCTTGATCATCATCCATAGTTAAGGGTAGAGGTGGGTCTAAAGGCAAAAGTGAGATGATCCTTTAGCTCAAGAAGTAGTAGTGTGTTGGCTAGTGAGTCTAAGAAAAGAATGATCTACAAAAGATATATACACAAACAATTAGCATGAAACATGATTCCTAACATATGTATTTATGATGCAAGGTCTAAGCAATAGGATACATGAATCTATGGATGCATTTTCTACGTATGCTTAAGTATGTGTTGTGTATGCTTAGTTGGTAAAGAAAACTTTTATTTATATACATTAAGCATGAGGTAATGTAAATCTAAGGATACATGTGTTATGATGCCTAAATTCTCATAATATGTTTGTCTACAGTATTACATGATGCATGTTGTGCACAAGAAGTAATGAATAAGTGTGATGCTTGTCTATGCCTAATTGACTAAAAGATAACGATGATGTATATGCTATTGATGTATGTACATATATTATTATCCACTATAATGTAAATGTACGTGGATGGTGGATGATTTTTAAGTGCATAAGCATGAAATGAGTGTGATGTAATGAAGTTTTTCAAAGTGTAATGCATGTATACAACTTGATATGTGATGCGTATAATGTACCTAATGCATAAATATGTATAAGTGCTTACTTAATGAATGTATGGATGCATATATGAATAAAATGAATGGGTAAGGAGTAAGTGGTGCTAAAGATATGTCTATGCAACTCTTATATGAAATGGCATTATATACAGTAATTGCACAAATGATTAATGCAATGCATGGTTATTAAACTACTAGTGTAGATAAAATGAGATTCTATCAAAATGAGTGACTATTGCATAATGGAGTGAATGACCTACAGATGTATACCTAAAATGCATGAATTGAAAATGCATGGCAACTTATGCATATTGATGTTAAGGATTATATAGTGTTATGAAATGCATATATACATGATTCATTGGATGAAGAAGTATGAGACATATTTCTTTATGGTGTGATGCATGATGGATACAACATGTAGTAAGATAGTGGTCATGAGTGATAGGTGTGTGACATGATAGAATGCCAAGTGTATGCATGTGTAGATGATTTCTTATGATGCATAATGTGTGCTATGATGACATTACTATGCATGGACTAGCATAATGAGGGACTAATATAATGCATGTCAAAATATATTGTATCTATGTCTAAAAGGTTATGTGTTCTTAATGGATGCATAAAAGAACCTATAAAAATCTATTTGACATATGTTGATACATGTATGCATGGCATTAGTATGAAAATATATGCTGTGTATGGATAAAAGGTTACTTATGCATGTATGTATATGTTTATATGTGCAAACTAATGTGGTTATACATGATAGGTTTTCCCAATAATAAAGGTTTACAATATAACATATATGTACATGAAAATAAGAAAGATATACAATAGTGAATACAAAGTCAAACACAAGCAAAAAACCTTCCAACCCTATTACTTCCCACACACCAGGTCAATGTACTCTTTCTTAAGTGGGTTTACCTATAAGACATCGGGGATCCCAACAGGTTCGAATAATGAATGACAGAGAGTCGAACATTATTTCTCTCTCATAGAAAAATGTGTGTAAAATATTTGGCCCATACACATTAGATATGTTTAATCGAGTGAAAATGCAAGGTTTAGCCCATTCCACATCGAAAAGGCCTAATGGGTTAGATGGCATTTCGAGATGATCAAGTCACATTTCACGTATATTGGCCCATATAGCACACAATGTATCATTAACTAAAGTGCCTAGGGAAAGTTGCTATTGGTCATTACATGGGCTGAAGGTTTGGTCGAGCCAATTATGGTCATCCAAGCGTGGTCCCTCCACGATAGGTCTATCTCATCATGAGCCTACAATCGATCGATTCACCATTTCATATACCTTATAGGCACGAGGCTTGGATTTGATGCCACTCATGACAATTTTCCAATTTGAGTGAAATTAGGTTCATGCTTCAAAGTGACATCAGGGTATAAAAGGTTACCTAACTTATTCTAAGGCTCTAACATGTAATGTAATTTTGAAAAGAAATAATGTCATAAATTCAAAGTATGAAGTTCTATATTTATTTGAGGTACTTTCAAAGCATAGTCTCATAGTGTCTCAAGTGGAGTCGCCACTATTTCGTGTGACCCTTTTGATTTTCCTAAGAATGATCAAACCAAAGTAGCTTAAGACTCAACTTAGGCCTCACTCCTCAAGTCTTGAAAGACGAGAAGAAAGCTAAAGGAATCTAAGGCCACCCCTTTTTTATTACCTTAAGGGGTGCAAGTTGGGCACCATAAGGTAGGAGTCACCACTTGACAAAGTAGAGAAATAGAAATACCTTGTAGGGCCAAAACCAGAGTGGTTCTGAACCCTACTCTTATTTAGACCTCATATTAATATAGAACTTCGATTTGAATTTATGATGCTACTCCTTTTCTTTAGCAATTTTTTGCAATTAAAGTAAATCACACATTCATGTAGCAGAAGTTGCATAATATATTTATAGAAAAATAAATAGGTTCTTGGAATCGAAATAACATACATGAAATTAGGCCATTAATTATTTCGAGAACTTTGGTTCTCTCATGCCAATTTTAGAAAAATGGATTTTATTGTGTTGACTTTTTATTAAAACCAGATGATGGATTTAAGAACTTTAGTTCTTAAATGCTAATTTGGAAAAATGAATTTTATTATGGTAATTTTTATTTAGAGAAGTGGCTTCGGGAACTTTTGTTCTCAAGTATAAATTAAAGAAATGAATTTTATTAGGGTGACTTTTATTTGGAGGAATGGCTTTGAGAACTTTGGTTCTCAAAAGTCTAATTGGAAAAATGAATTTTACTGTGCTGATTTTTATTTGAAAAAATGGCTTTGAGAACTTTGCTTCTCAAATGTCAATTCTAGAAAATAACTACTATGGTTACAAATTTTATTGAGAAAGAATCAGAATTTGTTTTATTAACAAAATACCAATTTATTGGGTAAAAATATGATTTTGATTATTATTTCTTTTTTATGTGTGAAATCATTTTTCTACCTAATTCAGTGCTCATGGAATATTTGAGGATTGAAATTAGAGGTGTCATAGATAAATCGGGTAATGAATTTATATTGAGAACTTTGGTTCTCATATGTTAATTTTTAGGAAATAATTTTATTGTGACTTTTATTTAGAAAAATCAAACTCATTTTTATTAATAAAACACCAATTGATTAAATAGAAATATTTTAATTATTTTTCCATTTGCATGAAAAATCATTTTCCTAATTTATTACCACATTCATAGAATATACAGGGAAATAATTCGACTGAAAAAATAAAATACAAGGCAATTACCTAAAATACAATGTAACCAAATAAATAAGTAAAATTCCATCTCGGGATGCCTAAAATACAATCTAAAGAAATAGTAGGCAAAAATGACTACACTCAACCCCAAATAATTATATTACTCGCATCACAACAACAAAAGCAATATATTAGCATGTGAATGAAAAATAGAAAATTGGATAGAAATTAAATAAAAACAAATAGTCACAAAAATATAGAATATTGCACAAATAAATTACCACATCTAACTAGTATATAGATAATGCAACAAGAAAAATAAAATCAACACAAACGACCAAAAATAATATTTTTGATGCAATGCAAAAATATGAAGATAAAAAAAAATTTAATAAAATAAACAATCGTAAAAATGCCAATTTTGGCCCAAATAAATTGCTACATCTAACTAGTAAATGGATAATGCAAGAAAGAAAATAAAATCAGCCCAAGTGATCAAAAATAATATTTTTGATGAGAAGCAATAATAAAGACACAGATAGAAATTAAAGAAAAATAAGCAGTCTCACAAATGCAAAAAATATGTACAAAATTAATTTACCCCATGTAACTTATAGATGTATAAAATGGAAAAGGAAAAGATAGAAAAATAAATTTAAAGTGGGTCGATCAATACACTAGTATACTTGATTTCAAATAGATCTTGACCCAGACTGAAAACGATGCTTGAATCTTGCAAAAATCCAAATTGTGGTGTGAAAATAATATTTTTTCTATTTTCTAGGTATTTTTTATGATTTCTCTATATAAAATGTTTTCTCTCTTTAAATTGACCAACCTTGGCTTAAAATGACCTAATTGGTTTTTATACACGCTTTTCGAGGTTAAAAACGGCTATTTGGGGAAAAAGGCCATTTTTAGGCTCGAAAATGACCATTTTTTGGCTCAAAAATGGTTGTTTTAAAATACTTTTTTTTAGTAAAAGTTATGAGATCTTTAGTTTAGACATAAAAAAAATTCATTTTTGGGATTTTTGTCCTTTTCATCCTCTTTAGGCAAACTAAACCTAAGTGCCCTCGAAACCCAGTGTCTACATAAAGCTTAATAGAGAATTTATTCATTTGAAATTCAATTGGATAATTAGTGATTTAGTTGTTCATGTACTTATAAGGAAGCATAAATGTGAGTGATCATATATTTTTTGCTTACATTGAAATTGAGCAAGTATAATGTCAAATATGAACTTAAATGTAGCAATTAGAATCAATAAGTATTTTATGTAATGCTAGCTAGATATGCATATGCAGAAATAATTGCTCATATCCCTGTGTAACTTCTTGAGTAGGAAATGGGAATTATAAGCATCTAGAAAAGTTCTATCATTGTTGTTGTAGCCGTATATATGTACTTTTGATGACAAACTACTAAGTTGAAAGAGATAACTATGAATACATGCATTTCACTTAATAGAGAAAGAGAGATACAAAGTATGTAATGATCATTACAATTAAAATAAATATTTTAATAGAAAATAATTCAAGTAGGCACATGAGATGGAGTTCATTAGTGTCATAATTATCATGCATTATTTTTGGTAGACTATTGAAGTAAACTAGGGGCAAATCAATTTATGAATAGGTATACTCTATTAATTGTGATTAATTAAGTGGTATATGTATATACAAAGTGAACAGTTATTTGACGTGTATACATCATGCAGCATTTACTCATAGTTAAGTAGTAGAGGTAATGAAAGAAAATCTTAATTAATAATAGGATACAATAAAGCCTAGGTAATATCCTATTAGAACTTAGTATAGGATATACTTGGCATGCTAGTTATTAGATGGCATTAAATATGCCTATACTTATTAATTTGGCATTCAATATGCCTTATTTATCAGCTTGGCATTAGATATAGCTATTATATTAGCTTCGCATTAGACATGCCTATTTTCAGATATTGGGCCTAAGGCTATAATTCAACTGAAATATTATGATGACTTAACCACAAACTTAGTTTTCCCTTTTATCCTTCCACTATAAGAGTTTTTTTTTTGTATATTACCTATGGTTCTCTTTTAACATGATTAAAATAAATTAATAAAGTAACATGAACACATTTATGGTTACTTGTAATTTAATTATACTTGTATTGATGATTATGTATCATAATATTTAACTAAAGAATCTATGGATTTAAGGTGAATATTATTCAATCAAACAATCTCAAAAATTAAAATATGTGTCCTCAAATGACTAAGAAAAAGATTTTAATAGATTAAAGCATCTAACTATTTTATTACATAACTTATATAGTTTAGTTATGCCATGGAAGTTTAATAACTAAAATAAAATGATTAATTGAAAACTTAACGAAGCATATACCATAGAATAAGCAAGTAGAGGTTCCAAAAGAATTACAAAATTCTTTATTTATGAGCAGGCACATTATTAGCTTGTAGTAAAGATTGCAAGCATAACATAATTGATGTGTGAAAGTTAACAATGACATATTAAATAATCTAGTTATAGTTGAAAGTCATTGCATATATTGATCTTATTTGTTACAATCAACCTATGGATAAGATAAAATGTAATGGTTAAAGTCTCAATTTATCTGTATGTCTTATTATAAGCATAGAATATGTCATTGTAGATGTGTATAATAATTATTCAAATAAAAGTATGTGTGTATGTTTAAATGTTTAGATATTCAAAAGATTCATACAATAATAATTTGTGTTGTATGTTTTTGCATCTATGATTAGTAAATCAGTTATGAATACCATGTTAAGTAATGTTCTTTGAACTTAAGGATTTCTTATAAGTATATATGTTAGAAAAATAAGTTATGAGTTAAGCTTTCTTTCTTACATGATTATGTATGACTCTTTTATTGAGCAAGCTTACAAGTTAATGATAACCAAGATTTTTTTCCTAATAGTAAGTCAAATTAATAGTTTCTTAATAAATAGTGCCATACTTATACTTTCAAATAAAATAATTGCATCATGTATGACTATATTCTTGATGATATATAGTAATTACCAATAAAAGATGTAGAAAAATAAGTATACAATCTTTATTAGCTCATTGTAATATTTTATAGGTATAAATGGAGAATGGTTAAATTGGGTGTTAATCACATTTACGATATTATAGATTTATAAATACAAAAAACTTTATATGTATAACTAGTATGTAAACATCAATAAGATAGCTTAGTAAAACTCCTTTTATGTCTTAGTTTTAATTTGTCTTAAGATTTTTGGAATGTTGGATTACTACATATCTTCTTACTTAGCATAAAGGTTTCTTATAGCAAGTTAAGACAAAGATGGAGTTACTCAAAAGACATTTAGAGCTTTCTCGGAGTCACCAAACTGAAAGTATCATTGTTCCAATATACCTAAATTTTGAAGTGTATGTAGTTAAGTATGCAAGTGTATTAAAAATGGCATGTACTTAGAAAAGGGAAGTTATGTGTTAGCTAGTTTTGCAATAGTATAGATTACTATGTCAAAGTGTGTTTTTTATAAGTCAAACTAATTAACCTTGTTCATGTGCACCAGGTAATTTTTGCACCTTATGTTTAATGCTTTTATATGGCTATGGTGATTTGTGTTTGATGGAAGGTTTGACTCTAGTAAACTAAATCATCATATGAAAATGATTTAGTTATGCCCTTATGTTATCATAGGGCCAAAGATTTGCAGTTCGGATATAAAATCATAGGATATGTCTAAATTTTTATGTTTGAGGATTTTGTTTATTAGGGTTCAGCCTATGGTAATAGATAATACCATCTATTTCTCCATAGACATTATACATATTAGTAGGTTCATGTTTAATTTTTCTATGTAACCACTCTTAATAGAGTACTCCTATGATGCTTAGGTAGGTTGTTACATATTATTTAGTGAATGCCCTAACCAACTTGGTCTAATTTAGGCAATAACTTCATCTAGATTGTGGAACCATTTTATGGGTTCCCCTTTTAATAGTATAACAAATAGATTTGAAATCCACCTTTCTCTCAAACCCTAAGTACCTATTATCATAACATATTGTTTAATATGCAAATTAGGGTCTCATTTTCCACTTAATTTTAATAGTTTAGGAATTTTGAACATGTTAGGATGTCTTGCTTCACCAAATATTGCAAAGGATTCCAAATCCCCTAGTGCATTATTTTTATATCCTTATACTAGTTTCCTTAAATTGTCTCTCATTTTAACTTTTTTGATAGCCTTATTTTGTAGCCTTGACTTCCTTTTCCTTTTTTTGATTTATGTAGTCTTTTATGTCATCAAAATTATTATTGGATTCTTTAACTATCTTTCCCATAACTTTACTAGCTCTACCCTCACCTATACCTAAACTGGTTTCAATGGTAGTTAATCAAGCATTCATCTTTTCATCTAATGCGTTGGTGTAGACACTAGGTTCTAGGGCTCCTATGTTTGGATTATCTAATGATGAAGAAATGACAAAGGTTCTAATCAATAAGAATCTTGTTGTCTAATTTGAAGTTCTTTTAACAAATGTTTTTTAGATAATGGTTTACTTTTGGATATGGACTCTTACTCAGCCTAACAAACTCATAATGCAACCCAAACTAAAAAAAAAAAAAAAAGTCTGTAGTGGCTTTTTCATCCCTATTATATAAAGTCATTAGGAAGAAAGATGGCCATAAAATGATGGAGGCATTTGAGGCAATTATATATGCTGGATCGATTAATTCTTTCTCTTATTTCTTTCATTCTTTTTCATCCATCTACTAGTTAAGCATGGTGTATTTATTTTTATTTTTTGTTATCCAGCTATTAGTTAGATGTGATAACCTTAGTTTATTTTATTTGTTGCCCATTTACAAGTTAGATGTGGTAATCTTATTTTTATTCTATTTGTTACCAATCTACTAGTTAGATAAGGTAGTTTTATGTTATTTGCTTATCCATCTACTAGTTAGATGAGATATTTTATTATTTGTCTACCACTAAAACTTTTTTCTTTTTATTTCTAGTTTAGTTTTTATTCATCCCCTTTTACATCCATTTACTAATTAAATGGTATGATTTAATTTATATAAATTTTTATTTTATTTATTTAAATGCCATTTATTTTATTTTATGTTTGTTATATTATTTA
>CANXYI010939643.1:0-11818 GCA_948208565.1 Hura crepitans | reverse complement strand
TTGACCTGGATGATATAAGTCTAAGTCCCGATCACTCTATGCCTCATATGTTCAAAATACCTGACTTGAGCAAGTTTGATGGGACCATAGATGCTCGCACCCACCTAAAGTAGTATGCAGTAGCCATAAGGGCCACCTATCTCATAAAAGGGCAGATTGTGAACCTATTTTGTATGTCTCTCACGGGCCAAGCTCTTAAGTAGTACCATTACTAAGAGAGAAGGGTCAAGGAGGACTGGACTGAACTGGCAAGGGCATTTAATAAGTAGTATGCTAACACTAGTTTTGAGATCACTTTGAAAGATCTAGAATTAATTAAGAAGAGGCCAAATGAGAGTTTTTTTCACTATCTCCAGAGGTGGAGGGAGAAGATTCTGAAGATGAGAAATGAGCCTGAAGTCATAAATTAGATCAAAATGTTTATCAAGAATGCTAATAGCTATATAAACAATGGGCTTATTGCCAAAGGTATTACCACCTAGGAGTAGCTAAAAGATATTGCCATTAACCTAAAAGCTAGATACCAGAATAAGAGTTACAAGAGATCCAACAACAACCTGTCATTTACAAGTGGCAATACTAGTAATGCCACTAAAACTATTTAAGTACATGCAGTTTAGGGTCAAAGGTACTCAAACTTAGGTAAGTCTCTCTCATTGTGTCTGAAAAAGCTCACTAAATAAGGGAAATTGCAACCATTACCTCATTAACCATTTACTGGAACACTTCCTTCGAATCATAGGCTTGACTAGTACTATGCTTATCATCAGAGAACAAGACACCTTATAGACAACTACAATGTCCTCAGAAAGGATATTTAAGACCTCATAGATTCGAAATAGATCCTCAATCTAGAAACCTCATTAAACCCATTGCCAAAACACGACCCTTCATGCTTCCTTAAGTCCAGATGACCTAAAGAGTATATCTTAAGGGAGATTTATGGATCCAATCTAGACATAGCGGTAGGAGTGAGGGTGAGTGAATCCATCCTAATGACTGGCTTTTAGGATAGTGAGAGTGACCATGAGGCTAGAGAGAGCAAGAGTTTTTGGGATGAATCCTCTGATGAGGATTCTAAAGAGGGCAAGAGAGAGCAAATACAGTTAAGGGAGAAATGGTGGAGAGAGTAGAGAAGAACGGTTAGATCCTACTAAAAAAAGAGCCTAAATCTAGAATGGATAAACATGATAAAGTGTTAAAGCAACTTAAGAAAACTCAGGCCAACATTAGTATTTGGGATTTGTTAATATCCTCCAAAGACTATAAGCAGAAAGTGGTTGAAGCCATGGGTTAGGTCGCGGTCTCTACAACCACCACACTAGATGAATTAGTGGAAGTAATGAAAACATGCAATACAAGCCTCATCACATTCTCAGATGCAGATCTGCCTCTAAAAGAAAGGGAGCATAATCGGCCCCTATTTATCAAAGCTGAGATAAATGGGAAAAGAATGGGATGTGCCATGGTGGATAACGGTTCTTCCCTTTATGTTTGTCTCGCTAAAATTCTAAATAGTTTGGGGATTAAGAAGGAAGATTTATTACCTTTCAGTATTAGTATAAAAGACTATGACGACACTAGGAGACAAGCAGAAGGGTCCTTTACAGTTAAGGTTCAAGCCGAACTAATCGTGCACGAGTTCGAATTTATAGTTATTGATATACTAACTACATTCTCAGTCTTATTAGGAAAACCTTAGTTCTATAAATAAGGAGGAGTTCCCTCTACTCTCCATCAGATGATTAAATTCCTACACGAAGGCAACATTATTAGTATAAAGGTTGAAATTGATCATGCTATCTCCACTTTGGCTATAGCTAATCAACCTTTCAATGGGTTTCATGTTGTGGGAATTTATGAAGATTACATGGATCTAGTTGTGTCTAAGATGATAAAGTGAATGGATTTCTTTCTAGGAGCTAGTCTAGGGAAGAATTTGCAAGGTATTACTAAGCCATTTTAGCCATACACCTAGAAGGACACCAAAGGTTTGGGTTATGATCCAAGTGAAGACAATAAGCTGAAGAAGGATAATTCACTTCAAGATTACTTTATCAAGTAAGAGGGTACCTAATATGACGGAACACCAGAGCCTACCATAATAGAGGGACGCTATAAGCCGAGGTTCAAAATATTCACTGATGTGGTAGATTGGGAGACAAGACATCTCACTCAAGTGCACTGGGCAGAAGAAGTTTTTCTAAAGTTACTAGTGGATGAAAAAGTCTACTCTGCCATCTTTGAGGACATACCTAAATTAGAAGATGTTGATTTATTTACTGATGAATTGTATCTTTGCGACCTCTTTGAGGTAAACAATTATCTTTCCAATAAAGTGAATGATGAATTTGCTTATTTGTGTGATCTTTCTCTTGATGGTAATATGTATCCATATGATCATTACATGAGCATTTTTGACATTAATTGCATTAAAACTAATCCTTTTAATCTTGGGACCAATGAAGAACCAAAGAATGTATTAATTGACCATGATACTATTGTCAAAGAAAGAGAAAAATTTGAGAGATTACTGAAAAAATATGATAGGATTTTTGCTTAGAATTACGATGACATGTCGTGTATCGATAGAGAAATCACAGAGCATGCCATACCGACGTATAACCACATTACCCTAATATGACAGAAGCTCAGAAGGATGAGACCTAAATGTGTAAAGAAAGTAAAAGAATAAGTAATTAAGCTACTTGAGGCAAAGTTCATTGAAGAAATAGTATTCCCCACATAGCTTGCCAGTACAGTACCCATATGTAAGAAGGATGGTAAGGTCAGGATGCGTGTGGATTATCAAGATCTGAACAAGGCATGTCCAAAAGATGACTTTCCCCTTCCACACATAGATGTGTTAGTTAACAGTGTAGCTATGGCCACCATGTACTCATTCATTGATGGGTTTTTCGGATATAATCAAATTCTAATAAAAATAATTGACAAGTGCAAAATGACTTTCATAATAGAATGGGGTACTTATTGTTACAAAATTATGCCTCTCAGACTAAAGAATGCTATGGCCATGTATCAACAGATGGCCACCAAGCTATTTCATGACATGATGCACAAGGAAGTCGAATTGTACATGGATGACATAATGGTGAAATCCATAGAAATAAAGAGAAGGGCGTTTCAAAGCATTAGAGAAATTTTTCCAAAGGCTAGACTAGTTCAATATGAGGCTTAACCCAAAGAAGTGCATCTTTGAGTCACGTCAGGGAAGTTACTGGGATTTATAGTAAGCAAGAGAGGGATTGAAGTTGACCTAGATAAGGTAAAAGCCATTTTAGACATGCCTACACCACAGTCTGAGAAAGAAGTGAGGGGATTGCCAGTCAAGATTCAGGATATTAGCAGGTTCATACCCAAACTCATGACGGTGTGTGAACCCATATTTAACCTGCTATGCAAAGGCCAACCAAAGGAATGGAATAGTGACTGTGAGAAAGCATTTCAATCCATTATGAAGTACCTAGTTAACATGCCAGTTTTAAGACCTCCAAAAGTAGGCAAGCCTTTAATCTTGTATCTCACAGTGGAAAGGTCATCAATAGGAGCATTGATTGCGCAAGCCGATGACACTGGGATAGAAAATGCAGTTCATTACCTAAGTAAAAAGCTACTCCCTTATGAGCAGAAGTATGCAGAAGTGGAAAAGATATGTTTGGGCATTAAAGAAATTGTGGCACTATTTTTAATCCTACAAGGTAGAAGCAGTAGCAAGATATGACTCGCTTTGATACTTACAATCTGCTCTATCCTTCATAGGTAAGATAGGATGGTGGATATTGCTCTTTTAAGAATTTGACGTCTCTTATATTACCAAGAAAACCATTAAAGGATGAGCTATAGCTAAATTCCTAGCCCTTCACCCAATCGAAGAAAAACAGGAGGAATACAAGTTTCTGAATGAACACCTGGGGGCAATATATCAGGAAGGATGGAAAATGTTCTTCGATGGAGCTGTCAACTAAAGAGGAGCAGGCACAAGAGCATTGATCATTAGCCCAGAAGGTGAGCAGATGTTTCTAGTAAGGAAGTTAGAGTTTTCAGCCACCAATAATATGGCTGAATATGAGGCATGCATTTATGGTCTAAAAACCCTGTATCAACTAAGGGCAAAAGTGGTTGATGTTTACGGAGATTCAATGTTAGTAATTCAACAAGTTAAGGGTGAATAGGAAGTCAAAGATGAGAACCTAGGCAAGTATATTAGAATTCTCATAGACCTAGTCAAAGGATTTGATCAATGCTTTTTTCATCATATCCATAGAGGACAAAACCAAGTCAATGATGCTCTAGCCACCATGATGTCGGTGTCAACCTTTACCAAGAGACACTTGTCTTGGTCCATGTATTTTAGTAAGATAAGGTTCCCCACCTACATTGGAATAGTTAGCTCCACCATTGAACAAAATCATACTTAATTACCTTGGTACCATGACATACAAGCCTACTTAGAAAAGGGACCATACCCTGATGGCGCATCCAAAAGAGATAAGAAGGCACTCCGAAAGCTATCCACATAGTTTATTTCATTTTAGTGTATGTTATATAAAAGGCAGATAGATGGGATACAACATGGGTGCATAGATGAGTCAGAATCTTAAAGCATTCTTAAGGAAGTACACATAGGGGGTATGTGGTCCACACATGAATTGTAGAAACCTAGCAAAGAAGATCATGAGACTAGGATACTACTGGTTAACCATGGAGTCGGATTGTTGTGACTTTGTAAAAAGGTGTCACAAATGCTAGGTATATGAGAACCTGAGCCATCTACTACTTAATGACTTAACTAGCCTACCATCCCTATGGCCCTTTTTAGTGTGGGGAATTGAAATAATTGGATAAATATGACCATCAGTAGCTAGAGGAATAAGTTCATAGTGGTGGCAATAGATTACTTCATGAAGTAGGTAGAGGTCAAGTCTTTAAATAAATTGGGAGCAAGACAGATGAGAAAATTTATTGAAAGAAATATTATTTACAGGTATTGCTTGCCATAGTAGATTATTTTAGACAACGGAGTATAGTTTTAGGGAGAAACCAAGCAGCTTTTTCAAAAATATTGAATTCAACACCATAAGTGTTCACCGTATAGACCATAATCTAAAGGAGCTGTAGAAGCTGCTAATAAAAATGTCATGAAAATTTTGCAAAAAATGATTGTCACTTATAAGGACTGGGCATACATGCTATCATTCACATTATGGGGGTATAGAATGATAGTTAGGATATCCACTCAAGCTACACCTTATTCGCTAGTATATGGCATAGAAGCAGTATTGCCGATCGAAGTAGAAATACCTTCCTTAACTGTAGTATTAGAGGCAAACATACTAGAAGTAGAATGGGTTAGAAACAAATATGATCAATTGGTATCAATAGAAGAAAAGTGACTCAAAGCTCTCTATCATATGCAATTATACTAGAAAAAGAATTGTAAGAGCCTATAATAAGAAGGTCAAATCTAGAATCATAAAAAGGGCGATTTGGTACTCAAGCAAGTTAGGCCATTACTATTTGACCCTAAGGGAAAGTTCAAACCTAACTAGGAAGGTCTTTACATAATGAAAAAGACATTTAAGCATAGGGGCATCAAGATCTCAGACTTAGAGGGTAATGAGTTTTCAGAGCCCATCAATGCAGACAAGTTGAAAAAGTACTTTTGTTAAAAAAATAAAAAAAAAAGAAAAAAAAGAAGTCCGTTAAGCTAAAAACCCGAATAGGGAGGCTTAGGAGAAAATTAGGACACCCTGATAAGGTGAAAACCCTACAAGGCACTATATGCAAAAGTCAGGGGATAAGAGAGAAAATGGCCAATCAAGAAAACCTTTCATGGCTAGTTGGTAACAACAGAACTATCAATGGAAATTAATACATTCACCAAGATTAATTAGCTTAGTTTTAAATGTAGTCAATGACAAAAATGCTTTAGTTCTGATAACTAACATGCAAATTACCATTCAATAGGGGATCATACAAATAAATGAATTCTATGAACGTTGCTTCTTTTCAAAACTAGAAGTGTTGTCTATAGCTCTCCTTTTTAGTGATAATGATTTGTTGTCTTTAGTATTGCTCAAAATCCATTTGTTGTTGGAATCATCTGCATTAATAGTTTTAACTGTGTAATTAGGCAAGTCTCTTAAGATGGTGCATTTCTCCCACAGGTTAGGAAAGGAGCATAGAAAGTGAGAAGAAGTTAGAAGATTGCTGTAAAACCTAAGAGGCTCAGTAGGAATCCTCTATACCAAACCAAAATGTCACAAGATCTATAAAGGTTTGTAAAAAGTAGCATGCCTCAATCCAATCAAAGGCACATAACCTGCATGACATGATAGGGTAAAGTGGCTAATCTTTCACTAAAGACATTTCCATCACACTAGGATGACCAGTCATCTGATGATGAGATACCATAGGTAGTGAAGTCCTACAACAAGGCACTGCAATCAAATAGGAAATAAGACAACACTTAAAGCCATGTAGTGTTCAAAGGTCAAGTAAAGTTTAAGATTAAAAATGTGTGGAAAAGGGAAGATAAGTTTTGTTATTCTCTACAATACTGAGATAAGAACATGAAAATCCTATCTTCAAATAGAAAAGGGGCCCACACAATCATAAAAGAAAAATAACAAGGTCATTCTCAAGCTTAGCCATCATCCTCTTCCTCTGTATCTTCATCCTCGGAAGAAATCACCAACCTTTCAACCACCTTATAAACCCTGATCTTCCTTCGAGCATCATGTAAAGTTGACACACACCTGGATAGCTTGTTTTGCAAAAGGGTGAAGGATCAATGTCACATAACACATGTAACACAATGCACACAACTTACATACAACATAGCATAGCATAGCATATATAGCTTAGGTCATAACACATGTACATACACAGGTGAGACATGACATGTTAAACATATAACACAATGGACATAAGAATGTATAATCCACTTGTACATTAGCACGTAAAGTACATAGATGACATGCACAACATGAATACACTCACCGCCAACAATCAAGTCTCATCAATTATGGCCATCCTAAAAGCCTCCACAACCCATGTAGTCTTTTCCACTGGAGCCTTCTTCACCTAATCAAGAAAGATTAGATGTGAAGCATATTTAAAGGGAAAGTCCCAATGACAAAACCCAAAATCTTACCAATGTTGTATCCTCAGGCTCAAAGGTCATAGGCTAGCTCTCCTCGATGTGAAGCTTGGCCAAAGAGAGTTGCTCATTGATGCCATAATACATATAGCTCAACTTTAGTACATCCATTAGTGTCCCTACCACCTCATCAAGAAAAGATGCTAAAACAGCTAATAGCCCAGGAACATAGATCAAAAGAGGAGAGAATTAAGAACCCAGTGATTCAGATGAGGTCCTGGGTCACTTTCTCAATAAGGAATGACCACCCTTAGAAACAGTAGTAGGCTACAGCGTAAGAATATACCAAGTAAAGAAGACACCATGAAAAGGATGGTAAGACACAATAATTTTACTTAAGAAGGAAAGGGCCTTAAAGTGTAAGAAATTCGAGGTAGCAAGTGAGATATAGCCTAGAGAGCATAGCCTTCATCACCATCCTCTATCAGAGTAGCTCTAGGGACCCCGACAGTCATCCCTTACACAAATTCCAAGTCATTGATATACCTTCCAAATAGCATAGACTCAGGAGGGTCTAGAGGGATGAGATGCAGGTCAGGACCCAAGTGTGAACTGACTACTCTTTCCCTTAAAAGCCAATAATATATCTCATGAGTAGTTAGCAGTAGGCGACAGAAGGACAAACCCCGAATGGAGCGAAGAGGAAGAGGCAGCTCATTAATGGGAAAGACCCACTAGGCTAAGTCAACCTACATAAGTGAGTATCAGTAACACATAAACATTTACAGAAAGAAATATTTTTCTGTGTATGAATTACTTACATCTATCTAAGCGCGTGAGGAGAGATACTAGTGATGTGGCATTAAGGATGCTGTATTCCATAGACTCGAGATGGCTAGACCCATCTTTCTATCATTGGATAGCATCGCAGCACATCAAGCTCATAAGGGCGGGCTAACAAATGAAGCTCATAAGCCCAAACATAAGAACAAAAAAGGGGAAGGGGGAGAACAAGTCTGTAACAAAAGTCTCAAAGGAAAAGAATAAGGAGAGGAGGGAGAATTGGCTTACCAAGACACTAGACATGAAGCCCTGAATAAAATAGTGACTCTTTTGAGTCTGTACAGCTATGTCCAGACTTTGAAATGTCCATCTTAGAGAGGAATTGCACCAATTTCAACTTCCTAACTTGTTCACCTCCTTTAACATCGGGAGGAAACTCCAGGTTATGGTGCCATTGGCATTGGCAAACAAAGTGGTGCCTAATAGGTACAGGATGAAGTAGAGCACGTACTGATCAACCTCTATCTCACTTGAAGGAGACTCTTCACCCCACCTCTCTTGATGGTCGGTACAACGAATGCTACTAGCTCTGTCCTGGGGCATAAATCCCAACAATTCTTTCACTTTCGACAGTCGCAGGGAAGGATGTCGATAGCAGGCATCAAAAGCATTGGCCTGACCAGTACATGGCCCCCCAGTGATGAACACCTAGTCGAATGGCATCATAGTCAACTCATCAAAGGACATATGGAAGGTTTGTGTGGTTTCCATCCACCTATCTAGCAAAGCTCGCAAAGCCTAGAGGTCACAATGGAAATCCCTACCTACAAGGTAATCAATGAAAGTCTGAAAGCTTGTAATGTGCACCTTGTTCTTCACCATCAAAGGCATAATAGAATACCAATGTTGTGGACCAAAAGGGCACCCTCACATTTAAGATGTGTCTATAAAAGACAAAATGATAGAGTCAAAAGGCAGTCAAAGCATAAAGTTCCCACGAACTAAACCCAGTAAAAATAAGTTCGCATGGACTAACAATGGAGTCAAAAGGCAGTCAAAGGATAAAAGTCTGAGTGGATTAAGATCCAGTCAAAAATCAAGTCCGCATAGACTTTATCAAAGTAAAAAGAAAATAGTCAATTACAAGTTCACATAGATGTCACTTACAAAATTACATATGCTAGCATAGGAACAGTTCTGACAAAAAGGAAAATTTAAAAGGTGCACACGGACCAACAACTTTGAAAGTACAATCTGCACGAACCTACCAAGCCCTAGCCATATAAGTCCGCATGGACTTATCATACCTAGAACTTTACAGAACATAACAACACAAAAATGACCGAGAAAACACGATGAAAAATACATAAAGAGAGAAAACTCACCTGTGGGTACACTTTGGAGCATACGTGATGAGCTAGATCCACTAAGAAAGGAGTCGGATGACCAAAAGTGATGCCATTAATAGCTGCTACATTCTTCAGGTAGTTCACCACTATAGATGGGACAAAACCTATCAAAGCTAGCATGAAAATATCCTTCAATAGAGAAGGAGAGGGCACAGATCCTCCCCCTTACAAAAGGAGGATCATAGTAGGTGCATCCTCATCATTGGAAGAAGAGGAGCTCGAAGCACTTCCTCTATAAGAAGCCATGGTCAGAGCGTCTAGTTGAGAGAAAATGAAGAATATAAAAAGACTGAAATAGAAGAAATGAGAAGTGGAGAAGAAAAAAGGAGCAGTTATATTGTTATTGTGATAAGTTCGCACGGACCTCAAATAGCTAAGTTCGCTTGGACAAACAATAACATATCAAGTCCGCACAGACCTACTTGAGATAGTCTATAAAAGTTAAATATAAGTTCGCATGGACTAATGCTAGGATGTTTGCACGGACCTAAAACAATTAAAATCCAAAAAGGTTAAGTTCATCTTTCTTCCATCAAAATTAACATTCTATTTCTTTCTTACAGGATCAATTTAGAGTTACCAAGCTCAATTTTCTTGACAGAACAACATCAAAGGTAAAACCATTTAAGATTGGGTTAACACCAAAGTTTCAATCCACCAATTCGATTCTGTGTCCAATTTATGTTATAGGGTTCAACCTAATAAGCCAATCCACCAAATTTGACTCCATGTCCAATTTATGTTATAAGGTTCATCCTAATAAGACAATCCACCAAATTCGACTCCGTGTCTAATTTATGTTATAGGTTTCAGCCTAATAAGCCAATCCACCAAATTCCACTCCGTGTCCAATTTATGTTATAGGGTTTAGCCTAATAAGCCAATCCACCAAATTCGACTTCATGTCCAATTTATGTTATAGGGTTAAGCCTAATAAGCCAATAACCTAAATTCAACTCCGTGTCCAATTTATGTTATAAGGTTCAGCCTAACAAGCTAATCCAAAGTTTCTATCCATTCAATCAAACCTCATTGATCATACAACCTTAGGTGTGATCAAGAACTACAAAGTGTATAAAGTATATAATCAAAGTAGGAATATGTGTAGACCTAGTTGGATTTTAACTTCACCTGAGACAAGCTGGCACCCGCATTCGATGTAATTTTCTTCACAATATTGATTCCTTTCGAAGGGAAGATACAACTCAGGTTTAGCAGGCTTTTGCAAAGATAAAGCTCCACATTAAGAAAGCACACCCATAGGTAAGTATTTCTAAATTTGTACTTTGTTATGCGCTATTCCAGTTCATGCATAAAATAGCACATACCAAAGTGGCGACAACTATAGACACCTCACCTTAACCAATGATGATAACTAGAGATGGCTCTTGAGCACAGCACAAAAAGCCTTCAAGGCTTAAGTTCGCATGGACTAACATCCTTAAATATTTGGTCAACACAGACTAACTACAGAAGTAGGCTAGGATTTGGCCCATGAAGACTGTGGTCCATCACTTTAGAAGCCTTGGTCTATACAAACCATCAAGAACAAGTCCACATGGACTTGCTAATAGAAATAGACTCTAGATTTAAACATTGCCTATTTAATCTAGGGGTTAGAATGCAAAAATAGATTAGGACTTCCTCCTGATGAAAGGGGGTAGGAAAACCTAGAAAAGAAATATAAATACCTCTCTTCAAGGAGAAAAAAGGGGTTCAAAAAAGCAAAGACTAAAAAATTAGAATTGTAACCATTACAGTAACAGTAGATATAAAAGCTTGGTAAGGCTGCATATGTGGAGGATTCTCAACCATTCTTACTTGTATTCAAGAGGCTTTTGTGTTAGTGCTCTAAGAGATTCCTTCATACAGGTAATATCTAAGGTTTATGAATGAGTTTTCTATAGTTTTATGAGTCAATGATCTTTGAGGTGATCAATTTATGAGGTGATGCTTTGTCATCCCCATTATCATTAATGATGAGTAGGCTAATCATATTAAAAATGTAAAGTGTGAATTTAATGTCTGTACTTAGCATTAAGCATGCCATGAGAAGTCAATCTCATTGTATAAATCTGACCTTATACAAAATTAAGTCCACACGGACATAGTATCTTTGAAGGCAAGTATCTATGTTAGTCTACATGACTTTATTATATGCATATTGATTAGGCTTAGTAGCCCACACATCCGTATAGACCTATGAATGATAATTTGTATCATAATCCCTCGCTATACCTTACTATCGTGATTTACAATCTATGGTGTATCTATATTGGATGTGTTTATGATTTTTGTGTTCATTCATACATTAATGGTTCAAGATCTAACTTATTTGACTCTATTGTTTTCTGAGTTATTGGTTGGATATCGCACTAGAGTGGAAGTGTGAGACGGACCTAATCTTTCCTTGGTAAAGGTCCACACAGAGTAAGTACCGTTACCTCTATATTCGCACAGACTTAATGACGCTGAAGCGGGCTAGTTTTAGGACCTTAGCTTA
>CANXYI010939625.1:0-22567 GCA_948208565.1 Hura crepitans | reverse complement strand
ACATTTGATGATTTTTAATTAATTCTTGGAAGCTTCTTTTCTAGAAATTCTTTTTCCCTTAGTTCCCTAACACATAAAGATGATTTTTAATGGGTTTAGTTTTCCAAAACCAGTTGAAGAAGATAATGAAAAGGGAGAGTTAATGAAAAGGGAGAGTTTCTCTAAAGCTGGCATCAGTTCTAACAGTAAAAGGAAAGAAAAATTTTCTTCTTTATGAGTGCATTTTGCTAATTGTCCCCATGTTTTGACATATATCATGGCCATTAGGCCATTTGGCATGGTACAGGTAGGTTTTATGACCTCCCTAAGCATCCCAAAATAGCCCGATTTTGGTAGAAATTTTGAGAAATTGTTAGAAATCATTGGAACCTCAAAAAATTATGCCATTTACTTTAAAATTCCTCATTTAATCCTTTGTACATGCTTGCAAATTTTTGTAGCCAAATTCTATCAATAGGGTAGTTTTTAAACTACCTCAATTTATGTGCCAACCTTGAAAATTATGAGAATTTGGAAATAACCTCAAAATTCAAAAATTCTTTCACTAATAAACTCAATGGAATTTTTGAGCTTTAGGGTACGATATTTTGAAGTCCATCCGAGCATATCCCAGGTCATTCCTAACCTGACTTGATTTAACCCCACAAATCATTAGCTTATAGTCTAAAATGAATTATTGGTTCTGCTAAATTTTTAAATGTTTTCCTTTTTCATCAGTTTAAAGATCCTCAAAGTTTCATGACTAGTGCCACCACCTCAGTTCTTATGCAAGTGACTTGACACCCGAGAACACTTTCTGGATCCAGTGGCACTAGTCACAGAGCCTCGACACACGGGTATTACAGTTCTTCCCCTCTTAAGAAAATTTCATCCTCAAAATTACCTAAATTAAATAGTTGTGGATAATGGGCTTTCATATGCTCTTCTAGCTCCTAAGTAGCCTCTTTAATATTATGATGTCTCTAGAGCACCTTAACTAATGGTATGGATTTATTTCTCAATTGTCTCACCTGACGAGCTAAAATCTAGATTGATTCCTCTTTATAGCTTAAATCAGGCTATACTTCAATGTTCGTCATTAGAATCACATGTGAAGGATTTGATTTGTACCTCCTAAGTATTGAAACATGAAAAACATTGTGTATCTATTATAGCTTAGGTTGCAATGCTAACCTGTAAACCAATGGTCTAACTCTTTCTATAATCCAATAGTCTAACTCTTTCTATAATATCATAGGGTCCAATAAATCTAGGACCTACTTTCCTTTTTTTCCTAAATCTCAGTACCTTTTTCCATAGAGATACTTTTAGAAACACTTTTTCACCAATTGCATATTCAATATCCCTTCATTTCAGATCAACATATGATTTCTATCTATCAACTGCAATTTTTAATCTATCTTTGATCACTTTCACTTTTTCCTCTTTATCTCTGATTAGATTAATACCAAAAATTTTACTTTCCCTAACTTCATTCCAACACAGAGGAGTTCTACAACGTCTATCATACAAAGCTTTATAAAGTGCCATTCCCAAGTTTGACTGATAAATATTATTATAGGCAAATTTTGCCAAAGATAGGTAGTGATCTCAGCTACCTTTAAACTCAATTGCATAACCACGTAGCATATCCAAGAGTACTTGTATCACCCTTTCTAACTGTCTATCAGTCTAAAGATGAAACGCTATACGATAGGCTAGTCTAGTGCCTAATGCTTCTTACAACTTCTAAAATTTGAAAGTACAATGAGGATCTCTATCAAAAATAATAGTCACCGGAACATCATGAAGTTTAACTATTTCATCCACATAAAACTTAGCCAACTTTTCTAGTGAATAATTTACCCTGACCGGGATAAAGTGAGCTATCTTTGTCAATCTATCAATAATCACCCATACAACATCACATTTACCTCTGGTCATAGGTAAACCCATCACAAAATCCATGGTTACCTCTTCCTATTTCCATTCTAGTATTGCTATAAGATGTAGCAATCTAGAAGGAACCTGGTGTTTAAGTTTCACTTGTTAACATGTCAAACACCTTACAACATATTATGCCATATCTCTTTTTATACCACGCCACCAATAATGAGACTTCAAGTCTAAATACATCTTTGTACTCCTAAGATGCATAGAATAAGGAGCTTCATAAGGTTCCTTCAATATCTACAATCTCAAGTCATCTCTACTAGGTACACATAACCTATTTTGATCTATCTTTTATCAATTCAAACCCTATATTCCTCCCCTCTTTAACTTTACTAACCGTTTGAACTAACTACTCATCTTTCATCTAAATCTCTTTAATTTGTTATTGAAAATCAAGTTTCACTAATAACTCAGCTAGAATAGCATTTTTTGAGGTATACTATAGCTTTGCATTCATAGCTTTTAAAGTGATTATGAATTTTCTACTCAAGGCATTTGCTTTCCCTTGGTCGTAATTAATTAGTCAATCATAACCTTTTATCAATTCTAATCACCTTCTCTACCTCAAATTCAACTCTTTCTGAGTGAGGAGGTACTTTAGACTTTTATGATCTATATAAATGTAACATTTTTTGCTATACATGTATTGCCTCCATATTTTCAAAGCAAATACAATAGCTACTAGCTCTAAGTCATTAGTAGGATAATTCCTCTCATATGGCTTTAACTGTCTTGAAGCATAGGCCATTACTTTTTCATCCTACATTAATGCACAACCTAAACCATTCAGTGAAGCATCACTATACACTGTGAAATCCTTAGGTTGAATTAGGATAGGAGCTTTTATCAACATCTTCTTCAATTTCTCAAAATAGTCTTGACATTTATCATCCAACTCAAATTTCACATTTTTTCTGATCAATCTGGTCATAGAAGTGGCAATGACAGAAAACCCTTTCATAAATCTCCTATAATACCCTGCTAATCCCAAAAAACTTTTTATCTTCATTGCCTTCACTTTGCTAGGGTCAACTCTAATCCCTTCTATTGAAATTATGTGCCTCAAAAAGGCTAAAACTCACATTTACTAAGCTTCACATACAATTATTTCTTCCACATAGTCTATAACACTACCTTGAGATGCTATTAATGTTCTTCCTTATGTTTAGAATACACTAGAATATCATTTATGAACACCACCACAAGCTAGTCTAAATAAGGTTGAAAAACCCTATTCATTAAATCCATAAAAGCTGTTGGTTCATTAGTGAGGCTAAATGGCATCACCAAGAATTCATAGTGCCTGTATCGAGTCCTAAAAGTAGTTTTAGGAATATTAGCCTTTTTGATTCTCAACTAATGATACTCGAATCTCAAAATAATCTTTGAGAACACACATGTATCTCTCAATTGATCAAAAAGATCGTTAATTATAGGGAATGGGTATTTATTTTTAACAGTCTTCTTATTCAGCTACTTGTACTTAATACACAGCTAGAGCAACCCATCTTCCTTCTTTATAAACAACATAGGTGCTCCCTGAAGAGATACATTAGGACTAATAAAACCCTTGTCTAATAGGTCTTGTAGTTGTACTTTCAGTTTTTGTAGTTCAACAATTGCTATTCAATAAAGAGCAATAGATATTAGAGCTATACTAGGATATACCTTAATTTCAAAGTCAGGTTCTCTCTAAGGTGGTAAACTTGGCAACTTATTAGGAAACACATTAAGAATTTTAGAAATAATAGGGATATGTTCAAGATTGGAACTAGGAATAATCATGTCAATGGAAAAAGCCAGATATGCTTCACACCTTTTTTGAAGAATTTTTCATGTAGTAATAGTGGAGATAAAATTATTCAAAATACTTCTTTCACCATCCACTATCACTTCCTATCCCTTTATAGTTTAGAGGGTCAATTTCTTATGTCTACAATCAATTATGGCTTGATGCTTAGTCAGCCAATCCAATCCTAGTATCATATCAAACTCATGGAATGGTACATCAATCATATCAGTAGAAAATTGATATCTCTGAATCACTAGAGGACATTGCCTATATACCCTTTCACAATCACACTATTGCTGACTTTGATATCTATATCAACATGTTTAGGCTCTAACCCTCCATTCTGTGCTTGTGTAGTACATACATATGAATGAGTAAAACTAGGGTCTACTAATGCTAAGATTGGAACATCAAATAAATAAAAAGTACCAATTATGATGTTTGGTGTTGTAGCCTCTTCTCTAGCTCTCATAGCATACTATTTAGATGGAGCACGAGCCTTAGACCTTATACCTTAACTAGCACTAGGTTGCTTTCCTTTGTTCTGGCCCTGACTCCTATTTTGAGGTGCAAGATTAGATGCCTATGTCTGAGCACCCTCTGACTATCTCTAAGGATATTCTCTTTTATAATGATCTCTGGCACCATAGTGGAAACACTCTCATCTATTGGCTAGTCTACACTACCCCTAGTGTCTTTTCTAACAAGTATTACAAGTTAGAGGCCCATTTTTATTACCCCCTATACCAGGAGCACTATCAGCTCAAGGAGCTAATCAAGGTCTACCTGTAGAAGCTTGTCTAGATCTCTAGGACTATGCCTATCTCTGACCCTATTACCCTGATTGATACTAGGGCCTTCTTACCATCCTCTGACACTGCACTAGACTGTCATATAGTGAATTATCTCTTCCTCTAGAAGAAATGCCTCTTCTCATGTATCATTTCTTCCATATCATATATAGCTGCCACTAATACTGCAAAATCTTTCTCCTTGGGGTTTGCTATCTGCATTCTCAGCTCTACAATTAGCCCTGTTAAGAATCTCTTACTTTTTTCTTCTTCACTAAGAATAAAATCTTCAGCATACTTCAATAGCCTGGTAAAATGTTTCTCGTACTCTGACATTCTCCTTTTTCCTTGCTTTAGGTCAACAAATTCTTTTTTTCTTTTGTCCTTATAAAAATCAAGTATGTTTCTTCCTAAACTCTTTAAGGAAAATTTTCCATGTTAGGTTTGCAGGTGTTTTTTTCTTCTGATAGTATTTTACCAATTGTATACTTCTTACTAAAGAAGATAAGTGGCACATTGATAATTTTGCTTCTTCTATATAATTCAATTGCTATAAAATTCTAAATGTTCTGTTTAGCCAATACTCAGCTCTGGCAGCATCATCTTCCTTCCTCCCTAAGAAATCAATAGCTCCCATCTTTTTTAGCTTCTCTAAGGGTGTTTTCTATGGATGAGCTAATGGTGGAGGTGATATCGAAGCTGAAGGAGGTAGAGTTGGATTAGTAGTAGTAGTATGTCTATGTATGTTCACTATCTATTGTAACAAAGTAGAAGATGCTTTTGCTTGCTATTGACCAAGCACTTGTGGCTATGGCTACTGTGCAACATCACTAAGTTTAGGTACTAATGCATTTATTGCCCCCTACATAGTTGTAGGTGAAAAGCTAGCCACTTCCTTGGGCCTTCCTTTGGGTACTTGATCAACTATATGCTTACTGCAAAAGGAACAACCTATCAGCCTCGTACAACATGATAATTTAAAGGAATTGAAACTTAGATAGTTGCACTCATGTACTTTACCTAGGAAAATTAAACCTATGCTCTAATACCACTAAATGTGACACCTCCTACTAAATTCCCAAAGAAACCCTATAAGCGGTGCACTTCCTACTAGGTCACCTATCCTGAACTTACTCTTCTAGTTCATTCATTTAACTTTTACCAAATTCCTACTATTTGGTTTAGCTTAACTCTAAAACTTATTTTGTCCTTCTCTAGGCTCAACTTAAGACTATGCCAATCTATTTATACCATAAATAGCCATTCATAAACTTCTTAGATTTTTACTTAAATCTAGCATCATAATGGCTGTTTAGGTGACTAACCAAAAATTTTAAACCTATAAAAACACTTCTAGAAACTCATTTCCACATCTCTTAGACCTTTCTAGTCCCCTAGACATCAACCTAACATCATTAGTCTATTAGTTCATTAACAAAGGCCTCAGGCCATAATCAAGCAATCATAATTTAGAGCCTTCAGTTCACATATCATAACATCAAATAAAGGAGTCCATACATTTATAGAAGCTGATGACTGACTTATTACATATCATAGACTACACTTATATACATATATACATTAGTTGTCTTTTATCTACATGAAACCCATTTCTCACCTAAGTACATTGAGTGCAAAAGCTATACAATATAAACATTTAAACCTTCTAGCAACTATCCTTTGAACTCTGGTTGCATGATTCACGGGGCTGTATCTTTGTTCTGGTTACTTGCACACCAAAAATGGTATGCTGAGTATATAATATACTCAGTGGTGAACTTAAGCATTTAAATCATGTCATATGGTTTATTTATGCCTATACAGAGTTAATACTATTTAATCTAGGTTATTAAATCAATAATCAAATTTTCTATGTCCAATAACAAAAATACCTTTTACCTGTTCATAACAAATTACTATTCATTTAATTATTTAAAAATCATTTAAATTATGAATTTAGGCTATTTTCAATAATAATAGTCAAGTAATTGAATCATCAGGTCAATAAATGTTATACCTAAAAAATTACCAAAATACCCATTTATTCATGTGTACTGGTTATTTATTGATTAAATTATGATAAAATCTATGAAATTCAATAATATCTACCATTATTAGTATTGTATATTATTTATTTCATTAAATTAATAGGCCAAACTAGAAAGATGACACTTCAATACACTAAACCTCGAGGGAACTAAAATAGTGTAGTGATCCACATTTTAGACCTCGACTACTGCACCGGCCTAATCAAGTCATAGCACCAAACGTGCAAATAACATGAGGTGGTCTATCTAATAGGCTAGTATAGTGGCCTTTAGGGACCTTGGCCACTGTACCAGCCCTATTTAAAGATCAGTGATGTCATGATTTGGTCTGCCTAGCAGACTGGTATGCCTAGCAAACTGTTCTATCAAACAGACTAGTGCAATAGCCCTTTAGGACCTATGCTACTACACCAGCATAATCAAATAAAAGGCATCAAGTCAGCAAAAGCATATGATTCTCTATCTAGCAAATAAGTACAGTGGCCCCAAAATAGACGTAGATCGCTGTACTGGCCTTGCTTGAAAATCAGACAGTGAAGTAGCTACTAAAACCCCTAAGTTTACATGGTTAACCCATCTAGTGGGTGTCTATCTAATAACCCATTAACCTCAATTTATGTTTATTTTGTTACTGATTACCCTTTTTTAATTTTCGTAAGTGAAAACAAACAAATATTATTTTTATCTCACAATCCAATTTTAGCTCGGTTTGGTATTGCCATAATTAGATAGCACTGGGTAAATTTCCAATTCTACTTTTAGATCCTGTGTTAGCCAATATTCAAGCCATAGTATTCTTAGTTTCATTACACATTTAATAATTATTTATCATCCATTTACTATCTATGTGAATTATTGCTTCAGGTAATGGTCGATTTAGACAGTTATAGGTCATTTATTTAACTTATGATAATAATTTTAAAGCCTAATTCACATCCTCTTTTAGTGTAGTTTCCACCAATCATTTCACATTGTTTATTAACCTAAAGCTAATCATCTATTAGTCCATTCATAGGGCCAAATCATAGGTATCTATGCCATTACATTTAATCACATATTCATAGCCCTTTTAGGCATATTATGAGCCACTTTTCAAGTCACTTTCTAGTTCAAGTTCAAGTCTCATTTTAGGCTACTTTTCAAACATTTATACTAGATATTTGTCCATTCATCAAAACACATTCAATAGTCTATTTATATCAAGCCGATCCAATACACTTATTCAAATCATGTCAATTTTATTATGCCATATTATATCCATTACATTAGGCTTTATGTCACATATTCATTATGCACATATTACCAAAAGTTTACATGTCTTTTTTACTACCATTACTCTCAGATAGAATGATATATATAGGCCTTGACCATACATTTTCATAGTATCTATCATATGTTTATAATCCTATATATAGTATAAACAATTCCACACCCACATATCCATATTTTGATGCCAACTAAGGTGATCTAAGCATACCATATGCCTCGGCCATAACTTAATTCCCATTCATACATACACTAATCATATCCATTCCAAGCCACTTTATTATTTCATACAATATAGATTTAATATACATGCCATCCAAGTCTAATCACATTTATATATACATTTGTCAATTACATATCTATTAGTCAACCATTTCCCCCACACACCTATACATGTACCATGACCCTTATAAACCACTTTTTAAGTACTAACTCAAGCAATACACACATGAACATAAAGCTAATACTCTTGGCCAACAAGCAACACACACACAATCATAACTCAATTACCATACAACCACTTAACTGCATCCATTTACATCATATTCCTTAAACATTCATGTAAAGCCCCATGCTATAACCCCAATCTAGCACACTTAGAACCCATATTCCAACCATGAAATTTGGATGGTATGAGGTGAATACAAGAATTCACTTACCTCAATCAAAAGAGAAGTATTTTCCTAACAACTTTAAGCTTTCAAAGTCACTCAATTTCCAACCTTTTTCACAGAAGGTTTCCCCCTTTTCTTTAAGCCATTTCTTCTCTTGAATCACCTAAAAAAGCATTCAAACACATTCCCTTAGGTCTTAGGCTTTATAAACATTCAAGTATACCCATAAATTCCTAAAAAAACTCAAGGCAAACCCATGAAAACTCACCTTAAGTGCTTTTCTGCCTTTATTGGAACTCTACTGACCTTAGAACTTTTAGTGATTTTTAATTAATTCATGGAAGCTTCTTTTGTAGAAATTCTTTTTCCCCTAGTTCCATAACATATAAAGGTGTTTTTTAGTGGGTTTATTTTTCTAAAAGCCATTAAAGAAGATGATGAAAAAGGAGAGTTTCTCCAAAGCTAGCATCGATTCCAACAGCAAAAGGAAAGAAAAATTTTCTTCTTTGTGAGTCGATTTTGCCATTTGTCCCCATGTTTTGACATGTCCCATGGCCCTTAAGCCAGTTGGCATGCTATGGGTGGGTTTTACAACCTCCTGAACCAACTCGAAATGGCTCGATTTTTGCAAAAATTTTGGGTAAATTTTTAAAATAGTAAGGACCTCAAAAATTTAAGCCGTTTGTTTTAAAATTCCTCATTTTATGCCCTCTACATTCTAGTAATTTTTTGTGGCCAAATTCCATCGATAAGGTAGTTTTCAAATTGCCTCTATATACGTACCAACTTAAAAAATTACAAAAATTTGCAAACAACCTCAAAATTCAAAATTTCTTTTGCCAATAGAGTCAGTGGAATTTTTGAGCTTTATGGTATGATATTTTTGGGTTCGTCCAATCACATCCCGAGTCATTCCCAGCCTGACTCAATTTAACCCTAAAGATCACTAGCTTATGAATTATTAGTTCTACTAAATTTTAAAATTTTTCCCTTTTTCATCAGTTTAAAGCCCCTCGAAGTTCATGACTAGTGTTGCCGCTCGATTCTTATGCAAGTGGTTTGGCACCCCGGGCACACTTCTTGAACCCAGTAGCATTGTTCATAAAGCCTCAACACACAGGTGTTACCATACATCACCCATGAAAATTAAATTTAAGTCTATTTTATCATAAAGGCACTCTATCATAACTATTACACATATGGAATCTTATATACAAAGAAAATATACATGCATTAATGCTCACATTCTCATTTCATCATTCACACAATCTAGGCCAAGTTTATACTTTTATCATGATTATAGTGTTCATGCAACATGCCATGTAGTTTTTCTAAGTAATGCCCTAGTACTTTCCTTGCCTTTAAGGCTTCAACATGCATATACCATTCAACCTAAGGCATAAAACATTACATGCATTTTTCCAAGCAATATACTCATACTTTTATTATTCAAATAATGCACTATGCCTTATGATATCTATATATCATTTAAATATCATTTTCATACATATGTATTCATCAAATCACATTTCTCATGTACATATACTTTGATAAATCAAATTAATATTTTAAATTGCTCAATGTTCATATATGTAAATATTCATATTCCATCTATAATAAATAATCATTATACATAAGTGTTCTTCCTAGTTCTTTGATTTCATAATTAGGCATATACATGTAATAATAGGACCTTTACATATAATATAATTTAAAATTAAGAATTGAACTTTTATTCTTTTTACATTGTTCATTCTTTTCTTCTCATGTTTATTTTCACATTTTCAATCACTTTTATATGTACCCACATTAAAATATTTACATAACAAATAAAAGATATAATGCTTTAAGGTGCCTTTTACATATACTTCACAAATTAAATCATCAATATAATTTGTATTAATATTAAAAGTATTCTAATTTTTCTTGACTACTAGAATAGCTACATCTTTCAAGGTTTTTATTGAAAATTCAGTAAATAAACAAAACTAACTAAAAATAGTTAGTTGTTTATGAGTTACATTCCCATCTTACTAAAATTATTAAAGTAACTAGCAATTTCTATGATACCTTTTCTACTGATGTCCTAAACCACCTTAACAAGCAATTGAAAAATAGCAATAAAAGGAATGCTAGTTTATATGCCTAAGGCACTAAAAACACTCATGTCCACAAATCACCTATGTAGTAATCACATGTATATACACATACACATAGCATTCATATCCATTTATATGAAACCTTTAAAGGTAAGTTGTATAAAAGCAACTATGTATAAAATGATGTCTTAAGCCATCAAACTAGCCAAAACTTTATTACATTACCAAAGCTTCTATATAAATATGAAAAATAATAGTATGCATAAATCCTTAAACAAATGAACATATGGAAAAATGTTTATTGAAAACCACGCTTATATGATAAAAAAGGATTGCTATAGAATTCCACTTGCTTATACTTTTCTTATTGAACTAAGGACTTTAACCTATGCATGGAAAACCAATGCGCTAAACAAAACTTGCTTAGTGGTACATAAACTAACCATGTATATATGTGTGTGTATACACACATACACACACACACACCCACATACCCTACTAAACACATAAAAGAGCATAGCCAATGCATATATCCATAATTACATGTCATATAATCTCTTATTTATGTATCATCTCAAGAAACACATTCATTTATTCAATTATGTGTGAACTTACCATGTTTACCTTTGGTAGTTGCCAAACTTATGATCATAGCATATAAGCATACAAATTAATCATTTATGTGTATCATCATACCATATAGCTCATCTATATCAACATATTCCAAAACTCATGTCATTAACACATGAACAATGCTAATTTTCATTTCACAATCATGTTTAGTTCATTTGTTAGCTTAACATTAATTATTATTCAATCATTCACATTTATTCTAATTAATTGTCTAATGTAACTTAAACCTAATAGACTAGATAATAGGGTTTGTATGGTGACCACTAGACTTACGTGGCTGTAGCCATAAACATATATATATACATAGTGATCTCTAATATTTCGTGTTCAATCCTACCATATAGTTGTACAGTGTTCTCTACATGGACTTAATGGTTGTACCCACAATGCACATATATATACAATAATTACTGATCTTACATGGCTATACCCATGCATATACAATTGTGCAGTTATCCTTGATTTTACATAATAACCCTTGCAATATAAGGATTGCCTACCAAAGGCCAATATCAATTGGAAAGTAGTACTACTAAAACCTAGTAGGCATGCCAACTTATCCAAATGCTATATAAAGTCTAAGAGTAACTGGGCATATTGTCCATTTTATCTCATTTTACATGCCAATCATTTATTTTAGTATAACTATATAGATCATATGCATTCAAGTATCATAATGATCACATTCACTCATACATATTCAACTTGCATTCACTTTCACTTGTAAATCATATTTACTTTCATTGACAATTCATATTGATTGCTTATATAGCTTATAGCCAAATCATATTTAATGCTATGCCACAATTATCTCATATGTAGATTACAATTATGCTCATTGCATATGAAAGATTACATGTTGATCATAAGCTTATATCTCAATGTTTATACATCATAAGCATACCACATATGCCATAATTCTATCATTCAGAGTCCACATTCCAATTTCAAAAGTATGATATTCATCAATTCTAATAAAGAGTATGATAAATTTATAATTTTCAACACATATAACATAGTATTTTTTTGTCACATTTTCTCACCCAAACAAGGTAGCATAATCCATGTTACTTAGGGAACATGCCCTGAAATCACCTTTTCAAGGATTTAACAAATTTATAGAATCACTTAAACTCTTAAAAGTCCTAAATAAAAAGCTTAAAACTCCAATTAAATTAATTTTGACAATTATTTGACAAAAAAATTATAATTTTGAAAAGTCATGAAATAATTTCTTTATTTTAAGTATCTATAAAATAAGGTCAAAAACAATTAGAATTGATTTAAATATTGTTAAAAATCATTTAGGAAAGATTGGAATCAAATAATGTCAAAAACCCCAAAAAATATTACTTAAAAACACATTTTCACCCAACTCTAATGATCTCACGATTGTGGGGCTAAGGCCATGAGTCCATCGACTCAAATGTCTGAATCTTACATTTAGGAGTGGTCATAGCCATAGGCCAATATTGGTCATGGTTGTGAGTCTCACTACAAGGCTGAGATTGACAATGATTTTTCAGTAAATGTCTTACGAATCTCATGATTTTTAATCCATTACTTTTTCAAATCATATTAAAACAAAGCACAATCTATTAACACTTATTCTAGGGTATTTTCCTCATTAAAAACATAATAAATGAAAATAAAAAAATTCTTATTTCAATCAAAAAAATCCATGAATTATAGTAAAACACATATTTAATCAAATCATGTATAAATCTATCAATAGATGCCATAAATCAACAAAGAATACCAAGATAATTATGGTTTGAGTTTATGCACATGCCAAAGAACCTTAAAAATCATAGAGAATATAATTTATGCCTCAATCATAGCTTTTCCCTTAGCTTAGAGACTTAAAGACTTACTTTTGTCCTTTTGAATCCAAAAAGTCAGTAACCAAATGCAAAACCATTAAAAGCATAATAAAAAATGACTCAATGATGAAAAAAATGCAAAATAGGATCTCAAGAATCACTTACTTTCAAAATTATTGAAGTGCAATAAGAAGAACTCTACAAAAATCCTTTGAAATAACTAGAAAATTAGAGAGAAAAAGAGAAAATTGCAAATCTATTTTTCCCCAATTAATTTCTACTCAATTCTTAATTAACCCTCTTTATATATGCCTTGAGTGCATGGCTAGGATTAAATCTTAGTCTCTATCCAATGGTCTATACTTTAGCAAAGTAATGATTATTTTAAAAAACTATTAAAAATGCAAAAATGTACTTTTAATCCACTGGCTCATGCACTTTTGATCTTTTAACAATTAGCTAAAATTCCAATTACGCCAATATTAATATAATTAACAAAATAAGATTTGCTTATTGTCTTAAGGCATTATAATTTCTATGTATATAACAATACTTATGCTACATACGAACAATTTATTTTCTAATTTCCTTTTCTAATTTAACCCTTTAAATGTCACAATTTAGATTTATGTTCTTCATGATATTTTTAGCTTTGTGAGTCTATTTTACTATGATTTTAAAATTACTTCATTTAAATCAATAAAACTTAAGATATAATTTTTTTATAATCCTTTAAAAAAATCAATATTTGCTATTCACTTTTTATGAAAGCCCACGACACATAATTTAGTGTCCAATTTTAACTTGGTTAAAGACTTACTTTGGCTTATGAGTCTTCTTAAGATTTCTTCTTTTCTTCCTAGACTTTAATTTGGAATAAGAATTAAATCATTCTAAGCTAGAGAAAGTATATGATAATTGTTATGGACTAATTATTTAAATACCTATTAGTTTCTAGAACTCAATTCTTGTTGCTTCGAATTTAAGCATTTATTCTTCTTAAAAAAAGTATTTAGCTTTAATTAGATGTAATCTACATCTCATTTGGACCTTTATAATTCTAGTTATGAATTGTTTTTCTTAGATTGCTTTTAATACTGATTATCAAGTCTATAGATTTCTAACATTAATTGTAATGAGTTTTCAATTAAGTTTTTCTCAAACTTTGAATCCTTTCTTTATAAATATTTTAGTCTTATCTTTTATATTTCATTTGGAACAAATTTGACATCATTTAAAGCACTATAACTTAAAATATAGCCCTAAAACCAAATAGCATACAAGTTGTCCAGCTCTATTTTTCTAAGCTCTAATATTTATCATCATTTCTTTGCATTATTTGACTTATGTTTTAATTTCTAAAGAATTCCAACAGATATCATCAGCTTAATCACAATATGAAACATTTAAATTATTAATTCTAAGCCATTAAAATGAGTACATAACTTTTTATGAATCAAAGTCTCCTAAAGTTCTCTTTTCTCTCCTTTACACCTCACCTCTTCATCTTTTCTTGAGATCTCTCTCTTTCCTTCATCAATCAATCATTTATTTTTTATTCTTGATCATTAAAACTCATGAATCTTTACAATAAAGTGAAGAGAAATTAAAAGACATATAAGCAAAAAATGAGATGGTAGCAAGAGGAAGAAGATGAAGAAAACATTATCCAATTTAAGAAATTTCTATATATATATATATATATGACATGGATGGTTATGTTCTTACCACATGTCAATGATTTAATGGCCATTTTTTCCTTTAGATAACTTTAATTAATCATGTTTAATTAAACTCAAAATAGCTTAATTAATATGAAGCTCAATCTTACCTTTAGTGATGATTGGTATTCCTCTTTTGTCTTTTAGTTAACACTATTATTTGTCTCACATACATACACCATAGATTTTATTTTTAATTCTTTTGATCCTTATACAACCTTGTTTCCATTTCATATTTAGTCCTCGAGTTAGTGTCAAATAGTACTATTCGTAACCTAATAATATACTCTTCCCATCCTAGGTGCACTATCTATTATTTTGTCTTATTTGTTTATCTATTACCTAGATTTTATTTTCAATTTTTTGACAACCAAATGACCTTATTTTAATTCATATTTAATCCAATATTTTGGTTAGATTATACTTTTTGTGATTCAAGATTCTATTATTCATGTCTTGGAATACCTTAAAAGCATTATTCATGGCACAAAAAGTACTATTCACATATAAGATATTTTTAAAAAGTTACAATTCCTCCCCTCTTATGAAATTTCATCCTCAAAATTTACTCAATAGTGACTTCTTAGAGGGAAACTTGTTACTATTTTTGCTTTATATTTATTATTACTAGTGACCTAGTTCACAACTTCCTTCATGGTTTCTCAATATAATTTCTTATCATATTCTAACTCTTATAATCATACTCTTGAGCTAACAAACTATGATTTAATCCTTGGGTAACTTGGATAAAGCATCGTTATTTAGATTATTCCTTATAGATTTATTATTCTTTAACTTTTCAACAAGGATTCATTTGATGTTCTATTTAACTTATCTCATAATAAATTCTTTGATATAATATATATAACTAATTTTATCTATTTGTATATAAAGTTTTCAATCCTTATTTCTACTAATACTATCATCACTATTTAGATCGATTTCATTATCATTTACTTCAATATGTTTAATAGTTAACTCCACCTCTATACTAATAGTCTTTAATAAGATAAAAATGAATTTAATTATACATATATCATCCATAAAGAACACAATATAACATGGGAACTTCATCTTATCTATTCATAATTTTTCTCTTCCCCAATTCTTAGATCCTTGGTAAAGGACACTTATTCTTCTTTATTAATTTATCTACCATTCATTATTTACATTTAACCCAAGTATTTTAACTTTCTATCTTTGTACTCTTTATATAGAAGTATATTAGACTTTAGACTCGGTAACTTATTGTAAATCTTTTGTATTAAAGGGTTTTCCTTATCTTTTTCATCTTAGATATCTATTACTATGATAAGATGTTTAGGCGTTCCTCTATGCCCACTTAACATTAAATCTATGAGATAATGACATAGCAGTTACTTCTTTATACTTCTAATTCTCATGTGTTTTATGATTGGCCAATGTTTAGGACATTCAAAAGTTTATCTTACCAAATCCTTATCTAATCGAGGCTTAAGCATATAAATGATATTTTGGTTTATACATCCATGATCATACAAATGGGTATGACATGACATGTATTTGTAATTTTTGTTCGAGTCATGCTTGTGAAAGATTGATGCACAAGCCTTTTGTTCATGTAAAATTGTCATGAAAACTACCTTTATATCGAGTGTAAATTGACAACAATATAGAATGTGACAACCACCTTAATGTCCAATTTGCGACACTTATTTAGCTCATGACATTCATTAAATTGTACTCTTAAGATCTTCTTATTATGTCATGAAACTTATTGCATAATCTCTTGACATTCTCAAAACCATTTAGCCCTATTTAAAAGCATACTTAAACTATTAATTTGACTGCTTTTCCTTTACTAATGGTTGAGATCTTACTTTTTCTTCTTATCCTATGCCTGATAGAAAGGAGATTTGCATCAGAGTCACTTACACATTTCATGTACTTTGTTTAAGCCTAGAAACACCTAAACCTTAGCTTTGATACAACTAATTGTAACACCTTTATCTTGATCTTTCCTTAGACTAAGCCAAGAATGCTACACAATTTATCCAAAACACCTGAAACATGTACTATTATCTAATGCTATACCACACAACCACAACATTCTAATGAAATACCAATATATTGCAATATATCTTAGTTTAACAAATAATATCCTAAATTAAAACATACATAATCATATAACATGATCAAATACATAACCAATTGATCATATACATAATAAGAACAATTATTTTCTTTCTTTATATAACACTGAAAGCTAATAATGATACATTAAAGGTAACATCTTATAAAAAAAATAGCTATTACATCCATATATCTATTAAATTACAACTTAATAATTTATACAAGAATCCATATAATGATACTCATTACATATACTTGTCAACCCACCATATCTATTATACTCAAGTGACTAATGCATCCTTCTATAGATATCCATTGATCATCATCATTGAACCTTCTGTCTTCAACCTACATATAGAAAAAATCTAACATGCTAAGCTACTATATTAGTGGTACTCATTTTAATGAGAATAACTTCTTAAAAGTCTTATACTTAAGAAAATCATTTGATTTATTTTATAAACATAATATAAACACATACATAATGTATCTAGATCAAATCATCCTATTAGAATTTCCATTATCACAAGAAATTAAATATCAAACACAATTTTCCACTTTTAATCGTGCATTTATATGTTATCTATACAATAACTCCATAGCTTACCATTCATAAGTATAATTTATGTCACATAACAAAATTAGGTTTAATATAATTCAAATATAAAATTTTAGTCATATAATAGTCTTAGTCACATACAAATGTTAGTTAAACAAAATATTTCAATTCACAAGTGATATAACATTAAGTGCATAATTCCATTCATAAGCTTTCATGCCTCTTATATGCATGTTAATTTACATATTAATTTAGAATTTTAATTCAATTGGTTACTATTTGTATCATACCTTTAAGTCTTTTAAAAAAATAACCAATTCATTTTATAATATATAACCTAAAATTTCATTATGTGATTAATTCCATAATAGGGTCATATTAAGATAAACTTTTTTTTTGTATAGGTTTTAAATGGTTACATTATGTCTATAAATCATACCATTTTGTAATTTCAGAGCAAAGAAAAAAAGTTAACTTCTTAATTCCATTATCTATCCATTCATTTTATATTTCTTTTCTTATGTTTATTTTTTTAGTCTTTATTATGTTTTTGACTTGCCCTAATAATCCTACAAATGTCATTATAGTAGATGATAAAAGTACCAAAGAGATACCATAATACCCTGCCATATGATTAGCCAAAGTGGTACTGAAGTATCCATCATATGAAGTTAATGTGGTACCAAAGTACCATTCATATAATTAATTAATAAGGTACCAGATTACCCATCATAAGATGTCCAACGAGGCATAATACACAAATTCAATGAGACACAAAGTGTACAAATCTAATGAGGGCATAGTCCTAAAAACCAATGAGTTTATAAGGCTAAATAAGAAGCAACTGCTAATATTCCTTCTAAGGTAGTCAATCTATCCTAGACTTTAATGACAATCTTAGGTTTACAGGGTAGTATTTAGGTGTTACTATTATAATTATTTTAAGTTTATTCCATTCTATAAATGTTCCACATTATACCATTATATGGCATATTCATATACTATGCAATAAGCATGCCATACATATACATTCGACATAAAGGCCTATATCCAAAATCATATGCCTATTAATTATGCACATGTTTTGAATAACATTTACTTAGCATACACATGGCATGCCTTCAACATACATCACTTTTTATAATTAAAATTTAATTCTTTTCTATTGTAAGGACATTAATCATAACTATTATAGACATGGAATCTTATATACAAAGAAAAAGTGCATGCATTAGTAGTCACATGCTCATTTGGTCATTCACACATTCTAAGCCAAGTTTATATTGTTACCATAATTAAAGTGTTCATATAACACATCATGCTATTTTTCCAATAAACGCCCTTATACTTTTCTTGTTTTCAAGGAATACTCATATACTTTATCATGTATATATCATTTAACCTAAGACATAAAACAATACATGTGTTTTGCCGAGCAATATAAATGTACTTCCATTATTCAAATAATGCATCATACCTCATCTTATCTACTTATCATTCACATATCATATTCATGCATATACATTCATCTCATCACATTTCTCATGTACATATACTTGTTAAATCTAGTTAATATTTTAAGTTTTTTAAGGTTCATATACTTAAATATTCATATTTCTTCTATAACAAATAATCATTGTAATTAAGTGTAGCACCCAATTATTTAACTTAATAATTAGGCATATACATATACATATAGGCATAGTTTTATTTACTGAGGATGAGGTGATTGTATCAGGAGTCACCATTTGGCTCTACACTATGACCTATTGATTTTTTGCCCTAGAAAAGGTTTGGAATCAGATTATATTTATGCCTTAATAATATACCTTTCTTTATATTATAATGTTTATCAATCTTGTATCATGCAAGCAAGCATTATATCTAATAAGGCATACATGTCAATATTACAAACAAGAAAAAGTTGATTTCGGTAATTGAAATATACAACAAAGCATAAATATCACATATCCATGAAATGGGTTGTTCATTAATTGTACATATGACAAGACAACTACCACTAATTCCATAAAAATTAGCAGTGACTATCTAACTCCTATCTCTAGGAGATTGGTCTTTATTAAAATACATTTGCTATTGTGACTTTTATTAAGGAAAATAAAAGCCATTTATTATGAAAATACCAACAAATTATTTATAAAAATCATTATTGTGAGGTTATGTTTTACATGTATAATGAGTTAATTAAACTACCTATTACAATCCAAAATAAAGGGAATAAATAAAAGGTATAAAACATAAATAAAGATATACAAAATAAAACTTAGTCTTATTTCATCATCGATGAGTATGTGTAAACTATGTAAGCCTCTTTAGTTAGTTTGTATGGATTGTATATATGCCTTGAATAGGTCTATATAGACTTCATCTCTAATACAAATGACCAAATTTATACAACTCAAATAAAGTGATTAGTAATACAAATAGAGGCCTATTATGACCTAATAACAATACAAAATGAGATGATGACAATACATGTTAAGGATATACATATGGATATAACCAATTATTATTATTAAGATGATGATTAAAATAACCAATGATGAAAAGAAACACTTAAATGATTTCAACACAACTAAGTGCATACAAGCTAAAACATATTCATTCAAAATATACATCAGTGTAGGCTATGCTCCTCTTGAAAGGGAGTTTGTGCAAACTAAACATTGATTTTAGAGTATAATTTACATGTGTAATAATGAACATAATGTTTAGGATTAATTATGAGGACATATTTGGCACTAAATGTGACACCCCTTATCTAATCCAATCACTTGACCTAAATAAAAGGTGACACACACTTGCCTATACTTCAAAGCCCTTACCAATTAAAATCCTTTATTAGATAATGTCTAGACATGTAATGTTTTTTAAATTCTTTTGTAACCAAAACATGATTAACATATACTAATTAGGATGATCATGTTGAAAATTTGATAGCATAATGGTTATCTATTGACACTAGCCTAAATAGTATCCTAGAGAAAAATAACTCTTTTATATTGTTACATTATCACACCACATCTCATGATCCTCTAGATTATCACAAATTCTCAACATCAACCTTTATCACAATCACACAACCACATAAAATGTCTCATTCATATGATAAGTGAAGATGCATGCTTGTACTTACATATAAAATACTTATAAAGGTTACAAGTAAGGTTAAAACTATTATATACACTAGCTTAGGCCTATTCCCTTAAGATTACACATTAATGCCCTATTTTATGTACTACATCACATATTATGTACAAGAAAATATACCAGAAGATACTTTTGCCTTGGTCTACACTACTTTACTAAGGTTGATATCTCCTTCACTATCTATGTATTGCAAAATAATTATGCACTAAGCATAAAGCTTAGTGGCGTATTCAATGAATTATATTTAAATATGCATGCAAATCATTTAAATTGTAAGCATTCAAAATGATAATGTTGTTCATGCATGGCATACAAGTGCAAGAGATGTATATACAATTCAATAATTTCATATCATACAATTATATTCATACTATGAATTATATATCTTGTTCTTATCTTATGATATTGTTATGTTACTTCTTTTATCTTTAATATGACTAATTACTGATCTAGCTTATATTGATAAACACCAATCATTATACTAGATAATGGAATCTCAACATGGAGGGTCTCATTAGATATGCAATGCCCTGCATTTTGGACCTTATGTCTATTGCACCAGTATACATAAATGTGCAGTGTCCCTATTAGACCTTAGTTCCACTACACTAGCATGATATTATATAGTGGCCCTAATAAACCTTACTACTACTGCACTAGCATAACATGTATGTATATATATATATATAGATATATGCAATGGCCCACATTTTTGTCTTACATCAGCTGCACAAGCATGAAATTGTGTAGTGGCCCCATAGGACCTTATTGCTATTGCATCAGTGTGAAATGTATATCAATGAAAATATAGGTGTGTAGTGACCCAATCAAACCTTACTTTCATTGCACTAGCATGAAGATATAGTGAAGTGTCCTAGCACCTACTAACCCCTTAATTAACTAATCATTCTATCTAGTCTAGGTTGTCTAACTCATATGGGCTATCACCATATTTCATTTAATTCCACATTAGTTATGTAATTTACCTACATCTTATAAGTACTTCATTTTATGTATAGTCATGTCAAGTAGTTCATTTTTCTTTGTATCCTTTTTATGTTTCATACTAACATTCATAATATATATGCCTAATACATGCATTAATTACTTATAATGTATAATTATACACATGCTCATATACACTATTCCATTTGACCCTATGAGGCTATACACACACACACACACACATTTAACTTATTTTCCACTTTAATACTCAATTAAACCTTTAATTAATTATATTATGCCACTACTTTCAAACATATACTACATAAACTCTAATTATCCATGCATAGTTACTATAATTATGCTTGTATCATTTGGCCATGATGTGTTTATTAACATACTATATATTTCTTCAGTAAAGTTCCATTTAAATCATGCCATAACTATTCAAATGACATTAGTACTCTAATTACATTTATGCAAGCTTATATATAAAATTCATGCCATTCAAGTATAAAAACACACACTTGAAATATCAAATTTTTCACACATAATACAAAATTCATTAAATACACTTACAACTTGATTATTGGCTTGACTTAAACACTTCTAAACATTCTCATTCCCTTTTCTCAGAGAAACATGAACTTTCTCTACAAACATGTTACATATTTCATTAGAAAAATTCATATAAAATCCTAAGCTATTCCAAACTCAAATTTCGGTTAAGAAACATTACATTAGCGCTAAATAACACCCTAGAAAAATGAAAAAAATAAGCATAATCAAACACTTACTAATTTAGAGGTTACTATTCATACCTTCTTTAAACCCTTAAATTAACCCTCTTTGATTTCTTTATTTAAATTATTAATCTAAGATTGCTAGTGACATGATTTGAGGTGGAATTTTTATGTGAGAATTGGATTTTAATGGAAAGAAGAAGAAAAATGGTAAAGGAGATAACCAAGAACGGCATTATCCAAGGATAAAAAAGATGGGATTTTATTTCCTTTATTTAAAAATTACCCTTTATATATTAAGGAATTCAAGGGCTTAGATCT
>CANXYI010939624.1:0-15995 GCA_948208565.1 Hura crepitans | reverse complement strand
GCTGAAACCATTTGATTATTAGATGCTTTGAGGAAATGAGACATCGATTTTGTCATCAGGAGTCCACTCCTCTCACAAGTATGCCTAGATAGCCAACAATGGGTTTTCCCTCTAACTTTTATTTTCTTTTAATGCTAATTTTTGCTTAGTATGCCTATAAAGGTTTTTAAACTAGCGGGTTTGCCTAATTTTTGCTTAGGTGGTCCTTTATGGATTTTCCAACCTAACGGTTTTTTTTATATATATTTGGCTATAAGAGAAATTGGGGTTACTTGTTCCTCCCCCTAAAAGGCTTTTAGTGAAATATGGCCCAAACCATTATTATGATAGAAGGCTCATAAAGAAGTATGATTTATGTGAACATTGGATTATATGGCTTGGTACTATTGTCACAATACAATGGAGATGTCCTTAGTGGAAAATAACTCATTTTTCTCTCTCTTACTATGTTAGTTGTGTTCCTTTGATTAGGTTAAGGCATGCTACCTTTTATATTCCTTCCTAGGTTTAGTGACAATTCAACTTGCTATAAAGGATCCCTTTCGAGTCTTTAGGTTTTCAAGGTGGACTTCTAATATGCCACTTCTTATCATCCTTTCCTAAATTATGGAAATAATGTGCCATCCTAAGAAATATACCTGATTATGCAACTGGCACCATTAATTCTAATAACTATTATAAAGAATGGATTTTGAGTATAACTAAAGATAATAAAATGTCAATGTTGGAAAGAAAAAGGAAAAATAATACTTCTGACTTCAAAAAGAGACAATGCATATAGATTTCAATTACTTGAATGACATTTCTCAATCTTAATAGAAATTTGCATATCAGTGATCATGCCTAAAGTATTCATGCTATTAACTGCATTTAGAACTAAGCTACATAATCTTATAGAATATGTTAATTTCCCATTAAATAATGCTATCATTACTAATCAGCGTTGCTTTCTTGATTGGACATTTTCCCTTATGGTCCCCTAACTTTTGCACGAGGCGCCTGTTAGGTTTTCACTTTATCGAGGTGTCTTAATTTTTTCCTAAGCCACCATGTTCGGCTTTTTAACTTAGTGGACATTTTTTTAATAGAAGCATTTCTTTAATTTGTCTATGTTGATAGGTTCTAAGAACTCGTTGCCCTCTAAATTTGAGATCTTTATGCCTCAATGCTTGAGTACTTTCTTAACCACAGATGGTCCTTCTTAATTAGACTTTAACTTTCCCTTAGGACTAGCCAATAATGGTTTGGTTTGTTTTCACACTAAGTCCCTTTTTTGTATAGATCTAGGTTTGACTTTCTTATTGTATGCCCTAACAATTCTCTTTTGATATAAGTGCATATGGTAAAAAGTCTTCAATCACTTTTCATCGATCAATAATAATTGTTTATATCTACTTCTAGCCTATTTAGCTTATGTTATGCCTACTTCTTACACAACCCTAAGTGATGGGATTTCAATTTTGATTAGCAATACTACTTTTATCCCATAAATTAATGAATATGTTATTGCTTGAGTAGAAGTTCTAACAGTCATTTTTATATCTCCATAGTACAAAAGGCAACATATCTGCCCAATCTTTGTAAGTCATGGTCATTTTTTGCAAAATTTTGTTGACATTTTTGTTAGTTGCCTCTATTACACCATTAGCTTAAGGTCCATACGAAGAAGATTCGTGTTGTTGGATCTAATATTTTTGCAAAAAGCTACCTTGTCTCACCCTAAAACTGCACCCCATTGTTTGAGATGCCCTATTGTGGCAATCTATATTGGTAAATGATATTTCATTAAATAAATTTCACTATCTGTCTTGCCCCGAATTTATTCAAAGATTTAGCTTCAACCCATTTCGTGAAATAATCGACTACCACTATTATAAACCTATGTCCTCTAGCCACTGATAGCCTCATTTTTGCAATTATGTCAATACCACAAATGCAAAATGGCAATGGAAATGATAAACTAGTCAGGCTATTAGGTGGTAAATCACTCAGGATCTATAGATTTAGAACTTATGACATCTTTTGACAAAGTCACAACAATCTATTTCCGTGGTTAGCTAGTAATAACCTAATCTCATTATCTTTTTGCTGAGGTTTTTTCCATTCATATGAGGGCCATAAACTCCTTCGTGCATTTCTTTAAGCACTTTTTATGCCTTTAATTTGTGTGTACACCTAAGCTAAATTCTGTGTAATTGCTTTTGTACAACATTCCTTGAAAGTAGATGAATTAGGTAGAAATCCTTTAAAATACCCTTTTATCTTTCTCTATTACATGTTTTGGTTATTGTCCAGTTTCCAAATAGGTTTGAATGTCATAGTACCATAATATGCTAAGGCTTGGCTATTCAGTTATAGTGCTAACTATACTTGCATGGGTAATGAATCTTAGCTTACTAAAATACATTGGTCTAGCTAAGTCTCTTTTGGTAAGGTTAGATACAGACATTAGGGTGGCTAAGGCATCGACTACATAGTTTTGCTGCCTAGGGACATGATGAAAGGTGCAGTGATGAAATCCTTCAGTAAGGTCAATAAGTATCTTGACATACTTGCCTAGGTTTTCATCCTTGACTTCCTAATTGCCTTTCACTTGTTGAATGATTAGCACTAAATCCCTATACACATCAACTATCTTAGCCCCCTGCTAATATAAAGTTTCAAGACCATACACACATATTTTTTATTCAATGACATTATTAGTGGCTAGAACCTTAAATTTTCTAACTAGGAACATCTGCTCACCTTCTAGGCTGATGACTAAAGCTTTGGTACCTACCCCTTTTTTACTGACTGCCCCATTGAAGAACATCTTCCATCCTTCCTTAAATATTACCCCTAAGTCTTCATCTAGAAATTCATACTTTTCTTATTCCCTTCTAATTGGGTGTTGTGCTAAGAATTCAAATATGACTCAGCCCTCAATTATCTTTTCAGTGATGCATAAGATATCAAACTCCTAGAGGAGTAAGATCTAGCTACCCATTTTTCCTACAAATGAGGGTGTAGTTTGTAGATATCTAAGGTGGTCATGCTTCGGTACTACATTGATCTTGTAAGATTAAATGTAATGACGTAGTTTCTTATAGACCCAACTTACTCCCAAATAGGTTTTTCCACTTCTGTATATTTTTGTTCTTAGAGGAGAAATTTTTTGCTCAAGTAATAAACCACATTTTCTATTCTTGCTTTATCTGCCTATGCAATCAAAGCTCCTACCGAAGATTCTTCCACTACTAGATATAATATTAGGGGTTTTCTAGGTTTTTTAGGTTTTTAGATAGGAGGCTTGGTTAATTTAATAGATTGGAAGGCTTCTCACAATCTTCATTCAACTCTTTGGCTGCCCTTTACGTAACAAATTAAATATGGGCTCACAAACTAAAGTGAGCTTGGATATGAATTGATAGATGTATTATATTTTACCTAAGAACCCTTTGACCTCTTTTTCTAATTGTATGGTAGGCATATCCAAAATGGCTTTCACCTTGTCAAGATCTACTTCAATTCCATTTTTACTTTCTATGAATCCTAACAACTTTTTTGATGTGACTTCAAAGATACATGTCATAAGATTTAACCTCATATTGAATTGGTATAACCTTTAGAAAAACTTTTCCAATGCTTCAAAGTGTTATTCCATTTTAGTAGATTTTACCATCATATCATCTATATAAACTTTAACTTCTTTGCTTATCATGTCATGGAATAGCTTAGTGTCCATCAGTTAATAGGTGGCTTCTGCATTCTTTAGCCTAAAAGGCATTACCTTATAACAATACGTGCCCTATTCTATTATAGAGGATATTTTGTATTTGTCTATGACCTTTATTGAAATCCAATTACATCTTGAAAATCCATTAACAAATGAGTACATTACTACCAATGGTGCATTATCTAGTAATATGTCTATGTGCGGCAAGGGAAAATCATCCTTTGGACATGCCTTGTTTAGATTTTGGTAATCTACACACATCTTGACCTTTCTATCTTTCTTAGTTACTAAGACTATATTGGTGAGCCAAGTGAGGAAAATGATTTCCTTAATGAATTTTGCTTCAAGTATCTTGACCACCTTTTCTTTTACCCTTTCTATCTATTTAAGTCTCATTATCCTAAGCTTTTACTAGAATGGGATAGTGTTGTAATATGTTGGGATAGCATGCCCTACAATTTCTTTGTCAATACCCAGCATATCATCATAATTCTAAGCAAAAATTCATTCATATTTCTTTAAAAGTCTCTCAAATTTTTTCCTTTCCTTGATGGTAGTATCATAGGCAATTAATATATCTCTAGGTTGTTCTTTTGTGCCAAGATTGAATAGATTAATTTTAATGCAATTAATGTAAAAAATGCTTATCTAATGATCATTTGTATGCACACTACCATCAAGAGAATGATCACAAAAATAAGGAAATTCATTGTTCATCTTATTAGAAAGGATATTTTATTGCCTCAAAGAGGTCACAAAGATACAATTCATATAAAATTAAATCAGAATCTACATCTAAATTAGGCATATCTTTAGGGAGGCTTGGATAGACTTCCTCAATAGCTAGTGGCTTTAGGAATAGTTTTTTAGTCCACTTAAGTTATGTGAGATGTCCTAACTCCTAATTAATAACATCGACAAAGATTTTAAATCCTAGCTTGTAACATCCCTTTACTATGGCAGGTTCTAGAGTCCTATCATACCTTGCACCTTTTTGCTTGACAAAATAATCCCTTAGATAGCTACCTTTTCTTGGGTTCCCTCCTTTCCTTAGGTTATAACCTAATCCTTTTGTATCCTTTTGAGTATGAAGTTGTAGGGGTTCAGTTATGCCTTCAAATTCTTCCCTAAACCAACAGTTGGGAAAAAAGTCCATTTTCTTCGTCATCTTAGATACAGATGGATCTATGTAATCTTTATAAATACCGCTACATGAAACATAGTAAATGACATATTTGACATAGCTAAGGTGGAAATGACATGATCAACTTTAGCTTTTATTGTTACGATATTGCCCTTGTATGGGAATTTAATTATTTGGTGTAGGGTGGAAGGGACAACCCTAAGCTTGTGAAACCAAGGTCTCCCTAATAAGACAAAATAAAGTGGTTGGAATATCTATTACAATTAATTTAACCTCATTAATGACTGGCCCCACTAGTGCCTTGACTGTAAAAGACCCTTCATCCTATCTTCTAGTGTCATCATAAGCTTTTACAATGATACTTGAGGGTAATAGATCTTCCTTCTTAATCACTAAACTAGACAAAATTTTAGCTAGACATATACATAAAGAGGAACCATCATCAACCATTACACATCCTATCTTCTTTCTATTTATTTAAACTTTGATAAAGAAAGGCCTATTGTGCTCTCTCCCTTTTAAAGTTAAGTCAATGTCATAGAAGGTAATGAGGCCTATCTTGCCAATCTTCATCACTTGTACCAGCTCATCAAGGGTTGTTGTTATGGATACAGTGACTTAACCTAAGGCTTCAACAAGTTTTTGCCTATGATCTTTAGATGGCACTAGTAGGTCCCATATACTGATGTTAGCTTAGGTTTTCTTTACTTGCTTTAATACCCCTTCGTGCTTGTCCTCTTTAGGTTTAAGCTCTTGTCCTCTTTAGATTTAGGTTCATTCTAAAGTAAGATCTGACCATTCTTTTTTACCCTCTTGACTATTTCTTCCTCAACCTAAATTGGTTCTCTTTTACCCTCTTTAGAATCCTCATCAAAGGATTTATCCTAGAAGTTCTTGCTCTCCCTAGCCTTACGATCACTCTCATTATCCCAAAAACTAGTTATATGGATAGATTCACCCACCCTCACTCCCATTTCTATTACTTAATCAGACCCATAGATTTCCCTAAGCACGTGTTCTTTGAGTAGTCAAAATTTGACAAGGCAAGAAGTGTGTTGTTTGGGTAATAAGTTTGATAAGGCTTCAAGATCGAGGATTTTTTTTGAATCTATAAGGTCTTGGATTGCTCTTATGAGGTTTTTGTGATTGTTAGTGAGATGTTTGATTCATTGGTGATAAGTACAATATTTATTGTGCCTATGATTGGGCAGTAATGGTCCATTAAACGGTTGATGTGGAAATGGTTATAATTTACCCTCTTTAGTGTGCTTCTTCAAGCACTATGATAAAGACTTGCCCAAAATATAATACCTAAGACCTTGGACTACTTGTACGTTGGCCATCTTGGTAGTAGTAACACCAGTATTACCACTTGCAAAAGTGGGGTTATTATTTGCGCTCTAATACCCTTTCTTTGACAACTCACCTCTAGATCAATGATGATGTCCTTGAGTTATTCCTAGGTAGTAGTGCCCTTAGTTATAAGCCCATTATTCATGTAACTATTGGTGTTCCTAATGAACATCTTAATCTGACCAATGTCTTTTGGCTTATTTCTCATTTTAAAGATTTTCTCCCTCCAACTTTATAGATAATCAGAAAAACATTCATTCAGTTTCTATTTTATTAGCTCTAGATCCTTTAAAGTGTTCTTCACACTTGCATTATTAGCATATTATTTGTTGAATGCCTTTGCTAACTCATTCCAATCTTTTTTTACCCTCATTTCTTAGTAATGATACCAATCAAGAGATTAGACTATAAGAGATATGCTAAATAGGCTTATAACTTGTGATTCCATGATATAGGTAGCTCTCATAACTATAGCATATTATTTCAAATGGGTGCGAGGACTAGCAGTTCAATCAAATTTGCTAAGGATGGGCATCTTTAACTTATAGTGCATGGAGCAGTCATGCCTTAAACTGATGTCACCCAAGTCAATGTCTTTGCCCCTAGTCACTAATTAGGATATAGCCTCCATTTTCTCGTTTAACTTTTTCAGCTGGTTACTCTCTGATGCCTTTTAGAGGGGGAACCCTGTGGTAGGCCTTAATCACCTATGGTACTTTATTGTCTGAACACTGGTCCTTTTTTGCATCACTCGCTATCTCCTTATGCTTATGGGTACCTGAGGTTTGTCCTACCTCTTATGGTTATTGTATGTTGGATAGGTTATTTGTAACAATTGCCATCATCCTTCTCTTTATTTTAGCCATTGCTTGAATGAACATGGCTTTGCTCATGTATTCATTAGCAGACATTGTTCCTCAATTAGGTTGTACGGGTGCTTTTGCGCTAACTTGGTTGAGGCATTTGCCTACTTTTTTCCACTACACAGTGGGTGAAGGATTATTGGTGGCTGTCAAAATAGAATGTTAAATATGATGCATGTACAATATAAATAGTGCAAAGTGCAAATGATGCATGACACGTAATTCATGCTTGTGATACAACAAGGACAACCACATGCAATAATCCTTCCAACTTTATTTTTCCCACACACATAGTTAAAATAGTTCTCTTTAGTAGGTAGGCTTATATAAGTGTCATTAAGGGACATATAGGTTTGATTATGGTCCTAATCAAGCCTATTGATCTCTTGTATTTAAAGCACATTCAAATATAGTGGCCTATGACTTTTATGTCCTATTTGATGTGAAATTAGGTTGGGCCTATCTCAGATAAAAGAATAATAGGCTTGCCTTAACTTCAAATGAGACTAAACAAAATAGGCCCATAAAATAATCAAATGCAATCATAATATCTTAGGGTCATCCTAAGCTTAACTATATAGGCTCATGGCTTTAGTCAAAAGGCTTAATGGCTCCCACAAAGAGAGGTCCCTCCTAACAACCCTTTACAATAAAGATAATAATAACTGATTACTTCATCTTTTTATATACCTGAAGGTGGACTTGTGAGTGATTGATATTCTAGAATTTCCCTATTCTTTAGTGAAAAATTGGGTAATGGTTCACAACACAATTTAAAAGTGTACAATGCATAAGACTAATAAAAATTAGAATATTTAGAAGCCAAATTATTTGGGCACTTTGTGATTAAAATTTTTAATCCCTAGTGGAGTTGCCACTGTAAAAATTATGTATTTTTTTACTAGGGATGAGAATGGTTAGTGGAGTCGCCACCTAGCCTCTACACTATGACCTTTGTTCTTTCATAATAGAGAGATTCAAAATTTTAGATCTTATTTTTGCCTTTATAAAATGTCATCCGTGTATATTATAACGTTTATCAGTCCATATCGAGTAAGCAAGCAAAACATTATATTCAAGCATCTATATCACCTTTGCATGTGAGAAAAGTAAATTATAGAAATTAAAAGGTAAAATAACATAATTATATAAATTGTATATCTAGAAATTAGGCTATTGGTTAGTTACAATAAGACCTGACAATTACTTGTAATTCCATAAGAATTGGTGGTAATTGCCCAACTCCTATCTCTAAGAGATTGGCCTTTATTAAAATACATTGTTTATGTGACTTTGGATTAAAAAAACCCAAAGTAGTCTTATTTAAGAAAAACACCATTGGTAAAAAAGTCATTAAGTTTGTATGTTGAATAATTAGCAAGTAAAATAAGTTAATTAACTAACTATTACAACCCAATATAAACAAAAAAAACATAATAAGTACATAACCATACGAAATAAAATAAGGCATTAGAATGATCCTGTCTCTACATCACTAATTTTGTGTGGACTTCATGGAGCTTTAGATTTAGTCTATGTAGACTATCCTTGAGGAAATGTTATGTCTATCTAGACTCCCTAATCTAGTGAGCAAAATAGATTGCAACTCAAAAGACAAACAACATCAAACTAAGAGCACATAAGGAAACATATAAAAAGTACAAAGACATAAACACTTTTGAAGTTTGTGAATTAAGAATAATTATTTATATAAATAAGGTAAAACAAAATAAAAATAATACAATTCATCAACCATAAGTCCGTGCGGACTACAGCCCTCGTGAGAATGAGGCTATATGGATCACATGATAATTCTCTACATGCCAATATGTATTTTTATGCATGATATAATCATGTTAACGTAACAGATTAGCAAACAAAATCACAAAAATAACTTATAATAGGACATCTAAAATACTAAGTCACGCTTACTTGATATAAGTCTGTGTAGGCCAATTCATCAAATTCATATAAGAAATATAGGTCTATGTGGACCTTATCATGCTTATAATTGAGAAATCAAAGTTTATATGGACCTCATCATACTCACAATTAAGTCTAATTAATACAAATTAACATAGTAGAATGAATGTTGCATGATAATGATGAATAATGCACTATAAAACCTCTTATGACAATGATCTACTCCCTATGATTTAAAGTGGGAATAATAAAGAATTGGCTTAGTTACAATCTATCCTTGTAAATCATAGGCCTACAAAAGAAATATGAAAGATGAAAAGGACCTTAGATATTACTTGAATGAATATATTCTTCAAGCAATGGCACAAGATTGTGAAAACTTGGGAAAAAGTACTTTTTGTGAAGTTAGTGGGTAAAGTGGGCTTATTTTTTTGTTTAAGATTTTATTTTGAACGATATGTGATGTATATGCTAGGAGAATAGGTTTTTCAGTGTCCTTTTCCCTTGATTAAAGAGAAATATGTATAAGCTTAGGTTTAAGGTTTTTCCTATTAAGAAAGAGGTCAGAATCCTAATGGGATTCTAAATCCTAATCTAAATAGGAAGTGGTTTGCTTCTCGAAGGCTTTCCTCAATAAAAGTTTGTGTGGACTTATTCGTATTAGTTTTTGTGGATTAAGTTTAAGTACGCCAATCCAAAGGTTTTGTCGGCTAAGTTTTTTGCCAGTTTTTGTATTTTATCTACGCAAACATTGTCTAATAGGTCTGTGTGGGCCTCCTTCATGAAGGCTGGTGCCATTGCTTGGGAGCCTATCTCTAGCTATCATCATGGGTCTGAACTAAGGTGTCAACACTATTGTAAAGTCAGCACAAACATTTTCTCATAAGAAATGTTGTCCGCACGGACTTTAATTTTGATTTCCATTTTTAATGTTATTCATATTTATCATCTTTATCTTGTATTCTTTATATGTTCTTTATCTAGTATCGCTAAACTTCTTTGAGTTGTATCCAAAGTAATCATTTTTATTGGAGTAAAGGTTTGGATGGAGATATAACATTTACAAGCAATAGTCTGCATGGACACATACTGAAGCCCCGTAGAATCCGTACGGACTTAATAACATATAGATAGGACCAGTTCTATACTTTGAACTTTCTTTTGGTTTTGTACTATTTACACTTCATTGCTTATTCTAGGTTTGTAATAGCTAGCTAATAACTTATTTTACACACTAATTCCTAAATCTCATATTAAAATGGTTTTTTACATAATTAATTATTGTTTTCATAATAAAATAGACTAGAGTTTTCTTAATTAAAAGTTATAATAACAAATGTATTTAAATTAATGCCAATCTCCAAGAGATAGGAGGTGGGCATTTATTGCCAATTCTTATGGAATTATGGGTAGTTGTTAGGTCAAGTAACAACTAATCAATAATTTGATTTGTGGATGTATAATTACACTTGTTCTATTCTTTAAATATTGCAATTTACTTTTTTATATGAAAAGTTGACATAACTACTTTAAATATAATGAATGCTTGCATGAAAAGGGATTGCTAAATGTTAGAATATACAAAGAAGGCATATTATTGGGGCATAAATAAGATTTAAATTCTGAACCTTTTTGGTATAGAAGATAAGAGGTCATAGTGTAGAGGCTAGGTGGTGACTCTACTAACCATTCTTATCGCCGTTAAAAATATTATAATCTCTACATTGGCGATTTCACTAGGGATTAAGAATCTCAATCTAAAAGTGCCCTAATAATATGCCATCTAATATTCTAATTTTTTTTTATCAATCCCATGTAGTGTATTCTATATAAACTATGTCCCTTTTACCCAAGATGGTGTTGTAAACCATGACTTAATTTTTAATTCCACAATAGAGAAGTGCTAGCATATCCGTCAGTCACAAAAGCCTCTGCCTTTGGTTATAAGAAAAGGTGAACTAATTAATCCATATTATCTTTGATTGGAAAGACTAATTAGGAGAGACCTCCACTTGTAGGAGCCAATAAGCCTTTTAACAAAACCATGAGTCCATATAGTCAAACTTAGCAACTTCTCCTAGGATGTATGGCCCAAAAAGATTATGATTGTTATGTAGGCCTATTGCATTTAACCTTATTTAAAGTGGGGATAAGCCCATTATGCCTTTTGTCTAGAATGGGCCAAACCTAATTTCACCTTAAACAAGACTTAAATGTTATAGGCCATTATCTTTGCATGCGCTTTAAAATACGAGAGGTCATTGGGCGTAATTAAACCATATTTGAACTTATGCATCCCCCGATGATTCTTAAGTAAGCCCACCTAAGAAGAATAACTAAGACCATGTGGATGGATGGAATAAGTTTGGAAGTTTTTCTTGCATGTGTTTGTCCTTGCTACACCATAAGCATGCATGGCATGTCATGCATCATTGACATTTTACATTGTTAATATTATGCATACATCTTATCTAACCCTTTGTTTTGACAATCACCATTAATCCTTCATTCACTGCTCAATGAAAATGGATTGGCAAGCATCTGAATTGAGTTAGTGAAACACTACTAGTACAACTTAAGTGAGGAACCATGTTGATTGATGAGTATGTGACCAAAGTCCTTTTCATCAATGTAATGAACAATATGGAGAAGAGAATGATGGTAGTCATAACCAATGCCCAGTCTCAAGTCTAAAGCCAAAAAGATGTGGGTTAATCTTTAGGCACTCACAAAGGAAAAGAAATAGTAGATGGTGCAGATGACAAATCCTCTGATGATGAAATCCCACTTATTACCAAGGCATACCATAAGGTGCCCTCTTCTAAAGTAGTTGAGGATAATCAAGCAAGTAAGCTTAATTAGAAGATGGAGACTATGACTAGGCTAGTCATTGGGGGTAAAGACATTGACCTTGATGATATCAGCTTAAGGCCTAATCAAACAAATCCTTATAGATTCAAAATGCCTAATTTGAGTAAGTTTGATGGTATAACTAACCCCCAGACTCATTTGAAGCAATATAATGTTGGTATCAAAGCTACTCCCCTTTTCCAAGAACAAATAGTTAGCCTATTCAACCAGCCTCTTATGGGCCAAGCTTTGGATTTAGACCATTACTAAGAAAAGAGGGTCAAAAAAGAATGGAATGAATTGGCACGGGCATTTAGTAAGTAATACTCTAATAATGCTAGTATAGAAATTACTCTCAAGGATCTAGAGTTGGTGAATCAAAGACCAAATAAGAGTTTCTCTAATTGCCTGCAAAGATAAAGAGATAAAATCTTAAAGATGAGCAATAAGCCTAAGGACATTGATTAAATTAAGATGTTCAACAAAAATGCAAACAACTACATGAATAATGGGCTAATTGCCAAAGGTATCACCACTTGGGAACAATTAAAAGATATTGCCATTGACCTAGAAGCCAATTATCAAAATAAGAGGTTCAAAAGTATAAACAATCCAACTTTTAGAAGTAGTAATAGTAAGGATACCAATAAAACACTTGATTTTCATGCTGTCTAATGTAGAAGGCATTCAAATTTGGGTAAATCTTTGTCATGGTGTTTGAGAAAATTCACTAAGGTGGGTAAGCTACAACCACTTCAACCTTAAGCATTTCATAAACTGTTACCACCCAATTATAGGTATGATCAGTATTGTGCTTATTACTAAGGAACGGGACACCTTATTGATAACTACAAGCTCCTTAGAAAAATGACCCAAAATCTCATAGACACTAAACAAATACCTGATCTAGAAGCCACTTCAAATCCCTTGCTAAAATACCAATCATCTTGGCTCCTTAAATTTGGACTACCCAAAGAATACTTACTTAAACAAATCTATAGATCTGACCAAGAGATTTATAAAGGGGCGAGAGAGAGTGAATCCATCATTTTAACAAAAATTTGGGAGAGTGAGAGTGATAATGAGTGTGGGGAGAGCGAAAGCTTTTAGGATGAATCTTCTATTGAAGATTCTAATTAGGGAATGAGAAAACCACTTAGGGTTGAGAGAGTAATGGTAGAGAGAGTTTACAAGAATGGTCAGATCCTACTCGAAAAAGAACATAAAAATAAGGAAGTTAAGCATGATGAAGTACTGAAACAGCTAAAAATGACCTAAGTTAATTTTATTATTTAGGACTTATTGATGTCATTAAAAGAAAATAGACAAAAAGTAGTTAAAGCCTTAAGTCAAGTTGCTACGTCTACTACTATCACCCCAAGTGAGCTAATACAAGTGATAAAAATAGGTAAGACTAGCCTAATTACTTTTTCTATTGTATGCTTACCCCTAGAACTAAGGGAATATATTTGGCCCTTTTCTACAAAGGCTAAAATAAAAAGAAATATGACAGGGTGTGCAATGGTGGATGATGGTTCTTCATTGTGTGTTCACTTGGCTAAAATCTTGTTTGGTTTAAGAATCAAGAAAGAAGACTTAACCCCTTTAACTATCACTATCAAAGCCTATGATAACACACGAAGACAAGTTAAAAGCTCTTACACTACTAAGGTTCAAGTGGGCACAATTATGGATCAAGTAGAATTCACTGTGATTAATATCCCAGCTACATTCTTTATGCTATTGGGAGACCTTGGTTCCATAAACTTGGAGGAGCTCCCTTTACCTTGCATCAAAAGATCAAGTTCCCACATGTAGGTAACATTGTTACGTAAAAGCTGAAATCAATCATGTAGTTTCTACATTGGCTATTGCTAATTAGCCATTCTAGATTTCACATTGCTAGAATTTATGAAGAACACATGCCTGCAGTGTCCAAATTGATAAAATGGATGGACTTCTTCCCCAGTGCTAGTTTAGGGATAAATTTACAAGGTATAACTAAACCACTATAGCCCCACACTCAAAAAGATACAAGAGGACTAAGATATAATCAAAATGAAGAGAGGAACTAGAAGAAAGGGAATACTTTAGGAGATTATTTTGTCAAGCAGTAGATTACGAGGTATGATGGGACTCTAGAACAAACAATAGTGGATGGACACTCCATATTTGGCTTTGAGATCTTCACAGATGTTGTTGATTGGTAATCATGCCACCTCACTCAAATCTAATAGATGGAGGAAGTTTTTTCTAAGCCTCAAGCAGTTGACGAAATCTACCCTACCACTTCTGAGAATGTGTTTGATATGAAGTCTGACTTATTAATGAAATGTACCTTTGTGACCTCTTTAAGGTAAAAAATTTTCTTTCCAATAAAATGAAAAAAGATTTTGCTTATTCATGTGATGTTTTGCCAAATGGTAGCATGATTCCAAGTAATCATTACATGAGCATTTTTTAAATTAATTATATTAAAACTAATTCGTTTAATCTTGGTACAAACAAATAACCTAAAAATGTATTAATTGCCTATGATACTACTGTCAATGAAAGGAGAAAATTTGAGAGATTACTAAAAAAATAAGAAAGAAACTTCATTTAGAGTTATAAGGACATGCTGGGCATTTATCGTGAAGTTGCTGACACTTTATTCCAACATATGATCACACCATTCCAATACAACAAAAGCTTAGAAGGATACGACCGGATTGGGCAGAAAAGTTAAAGGAAGAAGTTGTCAAGTTACTCGAAGCCAAGTTTATAGAAGAAATTTTTCTCCCTACTTGGCTAGCAAACATAGTTCTAGTACCTAAGAAGGGTGGAAGAGTTAAAATGTGTGTTGATTACCAGAACCTATACAAAGCATGACTTTCCCTTGCATGACATTGATGTATTAGTTGATAATGCAGCTATGGTAGCCATATACTCATTTGTTTATGGATTTTTAGGGTATAATAAGATCTTAATGAATTTAATTGATGAATGCAAAATTACCTTCATAACTGAATAGGGAACATACTACTATATGGTGATGCTACTCAAACTAAAAAATGCAAGTGCAACCTACCAACAGATGGCTTCCAAACTTTTCCATGAAATGATGCATAAGGAATTGAGGGTTTATGTGGATGATATGATAGTGAAGTCTATTAAAAAGGAAGAACACTATGAGGCATTGTAAAAGTTCTTCTATAGATTAGATCAGTTCAATATACGACCTAACACCAAGAAGTGTGTTTTTAGGGTCATGTTAGGGAAATTGTTATGATTCATGGTTATCAAAAATGGGATTAAAGAAGACCCAAACAAGGTAAAAGCGATCTTGGAAATGCTACACCTTAATTAGAAAAAGAAGTTAAAGGATTTTTGGGTAAACATCAAAAAATCAGCCAGTTCATAGCTAAACTTACCATAGTTTGTGAGCCTATAATCAACTTATTATGCAAAGGACAACCAAAAGAATGGAATAAAGATTGTGAGAAAGCTTTCCAAGCTATCAAGTGGTACCTAAGCAAACCTCCTATCTTAAGACAACCAAAACCTAAAAAATCCTTAATCTTGTATCTAACAGTTGATGAATCTTCCATAGGAGCACTCATCACACAAGCAGATGAGTCAAGAGTGGAAAATGCAGTCTATTACCTAAGCAAGAAATTGCTCTCGTAAGAATAGAAGTATGTAGAAGTGGAAAAGATATGTTTCACGATAATTTGGGTCTCCAAAAAGCTATGTTATTACATTCAATCATACAAAGTGGAAGCAATAGCAAAATATGACCCCCTCAGATACTTACAGACTACACCTTCTTTGATAGGTAAGATAAGCCATTGGTTCCTGCTTTTACAGGAGTTTGACATTTCATATGTCATAAAGAAGATGATTAAGGGCCAAGCAGTTGATGAATTCCTAGCACAATATCCAGTTGAAGAAAAGCAAGAGGAATTTGAATTCCCAGATAAATACTTAGAGGCTATCTCTTAGGATGGATAGAAAATGTTCTTTCATAAAGCCGTAAACCAAAAAGGTGCAGGAGCTAGTGTAATACACATTAATCTAGAAAGTGAGCAAATATTTTTAGGTAGGAAGTTAGAATTCCATATGACTAACAACATAGCCAAATATGAAGCTTGTGTTCATGGTCTTA
>CANXYI010939622.1:0-12286 GCA_948208565.1 Hura crepitans | reverse complement strand
GCCTATAACTGACCCTGGTTCTTTCCTTGTCTTACCAATTTGGTACTGCATTAGGCTATCCCATAATGCTTTGCCTCTTTCTCTAAAAGAGTTCTCTCTTTGTTGGTTCCATTTCTTCCTATCACATACAACTAATATTGATACTACCAAATCCTTCTTTCTAAGGTTTAGCTCTCTGTATCCTTAGTTCAACATTTAGTCTTATAAGGAATCTCTTATATTCAGCTTATATATCATTGAAGATAACTTCCTCAACCTACTTTGGGGAACTTAGTAAGATCCTTTCATGTGCTACTTTTCATAGTATTAGGATAAGGCTTCTCCTATCTATTATCAGTCAGTCACTTCTAACTCTGGTTGCTAAGCAACATAACTAGGTTCATATGCTGATACAGGACTTGCTCTCTAAGTACTCTGAATATCAAACCAATTGGTTCCATAGCCCCTCCTTCAGGTAACTAGATTAATCATCTCTGTCTTATGGAAGACTCTTTTTTCCTAGCCTCAGACAGCGTAATAGTTTAGAGGAATTAAAACTTAACTCTTTGACATACATGTACTTTACCAAGGAACATTAAACTAGGCTCTAATGCCACAAAATGTGACAAACCCTACTAGATTCTAAAAGAAACCCAATAAGCAGTGCACTTCCTGCTAGGTCATCCATGCTAAAATTTCACCCAAGATCATTCGATTAACTTTTACAAATTTCACTCTAAATCCTTGTAACAGAGTCCAAAATACCTTTAATTAATTCCTATAATCTATTTAGGCTAGAATTAGTCTAGCTAAGCTATTACAAAGGAAATCTAATCACACTCAGGTATTGCCTAAAAATTCGGCAATATAATGGCTGCTCGAGTCCTAACACAAAATTTAAACAAGCCTATTCAAGCACTTCTATAAGTAATTCATAACACCTGGACCCATGTGGTCCTCCATTCTCATCCTATCATTATTGTCTAACACACATTAAATGTAGGCCTCAGGCCACAGATAAAATATGCACATGTAGAGCCTCAGGCTCACATCAACATCACATACCACATAATAATCATACATTCACAAAGAATATGTACTCAAGTTACACTAGCAAGTCATATTTAGTTGATTGCATTAGATTCTCCAAAGCTTAAATACATTTTCCTTCTAAAATCCCACCTAAGTACATGCATATCTAAATGTACATCAATTCATCTAAAGTCTTCACCTGTATCCTCTGAACTGCTGTTATCATGTTTTATGAGGCAGGTCTTACTGTAGTGTACCTGCACACCAAAATCGGTATGCTGAGTATACAAGATACTCAGTGGTGAATTTAAAGTAGTTTAATCATGGTGTAATCTTATAAACTTACACAGTTAAAAGTATAATTTTACTTTATTAAATAATTTAACTATTCATTGGGGTGCCAAGTTACTAAAATACCCCTAAGTTATTTATCTAATCTAAAAACAACATTTTTTACTCAAATAAATCATTTAAGACAAGTATTATTATTTTTAATTAATATGCTTTACCAAAAATTACTTTATTCACCTTTTTGTGGAAAATTTACCAAAAAGCCCTTTGACTATATTTTTACTATCCCCTAAGCAAAAGTCCTTTAATAAGCTTAAACCTTAACCTTAATAATCTGTTTGGCTATTTCTTAACATGTTTCACTGTAACTGATCTAGCACATCTGTGAAAAATGTCTAAATTACCCTTTTGCTTGTATTTTGTCAAACTCAAGATTTACTATTCCATTATGCTTATTTTATATGCTTGTACTTAGTCTGGTTGTTTACTTAATTTAATTCTCTGGCCCGACTAGGAAGATAACACTTTAAGACACTGGATCTAGAGGGATAATAAACTAGTGTAATGGCCCCTATTCTAGACCTACATCATTACATCGGCATGTGTGCCATAATGGAGTTTAGTCGTAGCCTCTCTAGATACAATAAAAATAGCTGAGTAGTAGAATAGTGATCAGCCCGTGGGCCTCCCTAACCTCAAATTAGTAACTATGTGACATAATGGAGATCAGCAGGTAAACCTCCCCAGTCATGAATGATCATTTAGAATTGGGTGACATAATGGAGAACAATCTGTAGACTTATCCAGCCACTAATAAAAATCATCAAGAACTAGGTGACATAATGGAGATCAGTTCGTAAACCTCTCCAGCCACTAACTAGTAGCTGCAAAACTCTAAGTTGATTGGTCAACCCATCCAATGGGAGTCTAACCAATGGGCCAAGTAACTTAATTTAACTTTATTCATCAACCAAAATTATTCTTATAATATTTAAGCCTTGAAAATAGACAGTTAAGAATTTTATCTTACACTTTAAAAATTTATTTAGACTGGTATAACCACTTTTTGGCTCTACTGGGTAAAATTCAAAAATAATTTTTAGGTCTATTATAATCAAAACTCAAAGTGTCATATGGTATGATTTATCATGGCATTTCCATTTTAAAACTTAATACTTTTTAGTCCAGTCACATTTATGATTTAGGTAGAGGTCAACTGGACAGTTATAGGTCATTTCGACCACTTTTGGAAGTTAGTTTTCTAAAACAATTTGAAGTCCAATTTCAATTTAGTTTTCACTATTCATTTTAATTTTTTACTAGGCACTAAGCCAATTATAACTGGGCCAAGTCATTGGCCAAAATATAGGCACAATTACCAATTAAAACTAGGCCAAGTCTATAGCAAAAATATAGGCATCAAAGCCACTGAAACTAAGCCAATTCCATAGCCAAAATGAAACTCAATCCTAGCCTCTCAAGGGCACAATTAAGGTTCAATTCCATAATTCACTTAAGGTCACTTGTTTAGATCATCATTTCAAACTTTAACTAATAGTTTTAGTCTAAATTCTTCTAGCCATTTCAAAGCACATTTTAAGTGTATATTGTTATATCATTATGTATTATGCTTGGCTAATTCTCTTAATTATTTCATTCCAATAATCAAGCTTAATAGTATAATTAGCTACTACTTTAAGCACTTGAAAATTCATGCCAACATACCATGCATAACTGTCAGGTTTAAGAGAAATAAACTTAATTTTGATTCCTTAAGGCATAATAACATCATTCAATCCAAATTACATTCCATGAACTCAAATATGGGTACAACATCTCAATTTTATTCATTGTAATAAAAGCACAAAACAACATCTCAAGAACTACCCATGGTAGCTCATGACCACAAGCACACATGCATTTTCCATGGTGAATTCCATACCTAAACTTTCATAAATCACACCTTAGCATTCCAAGCATAATTTAGATTCATCCTAAGCATCAAAATTGTCATTCAAACTACCTTAGATAGCAAATTCCAGCAAGCATTTTAAGCTAATGATGCAACTACTCATAAACACTATTCATAATTCCACTAAAACTTAAGGTATCCAACTTTAGCAAAGGGAAATTCAAGCTAATATGCAACCATTTTAGCCATTCAAATCCCATTCACTAGCCTAAGCACCCATACATATGAGGAAAAATCTATAAATTCACTTACATCACTCTTTGATTGTGGTAGTCCCATCCATGATCAAGCTACTAGCCTAATTCTAGTTTCTATGGTGAACTTATGCCTCCTCTGTGACCTCCAAGCTGGCCTCCAATGGCCACCAATCCCTTATACACACCACCACACACATGTTAACTATGATTTAGAATTAAAAAGCACCTAAAAGCCCAATTAGTGAAGGAGATACAACCAATAACTCACCTCACATACACAATTTCAGATTATTCTAAGTCTTTCTCCTTCTCTATTTCTTTTCTCCCAAACCACTTTTCATTTTTGGCTGATTCTTTTCCTAGTGATGCCTAACATCCAGAGGGAATTTTAGCCACTAGAATCAACCCATTTGGATGTTAAAGTAGAAAATTATTGCCTGAACACTCTAAAAGTGGCATCGCCATCTAGGTAGAAGGGAGGAAAATTGGTTTTATTCATTACAAGTGGAAACCCACTTGTCACGGCCCATTTGCCACTTGGCAAGTGGGCTAAGACACTTGGAAATGATGTGGGCCCCATTTTCACACATTAAACTTGTCTCGATAATTCCTGAACAATTTCGATTTTTTAGGAAACTTTAAAATTTCATAAAAATTCACTCAGACATCTAAAAATTACACAATTTGTTTTAAAATTTCTATTTTAATCCCCTCTACTTGCTCATAAAAATTTGTGGCCATAGTCCCCCAATAAGGCAAATTTCATACTACCTTAATTTGCATGCCAACCTACAAAAATTATGAGATTTTATGAATGACATCTATTTTCAAAAGTTCTTTCACCATTGGACTTAGTGAAATTTTCTAGCTTTAGGGTCCAATATTTTTTAGTCTGTCCAACCACATCTCGGGTTAGTCCTAGCTTAAAAAATTTTTATTGGCCCGATAGGTAGCTTATAGCCCGAATTGATTTGTCGATTCTGCTAAAATTTTGAATTTGGCCCATTTCATCAAATTAAGGCCCCTCAAAGTTTTGTGACTGGTGCCACTACCTCACTCTATGTATAGGTGGCCCAGCATACTGAGTGTACTTCTCAGACCCTGTGGCACTTTTCTCGGAGCCTTAAAATGCGAGCATTAGATTTCTTCCCCTCTTAAGAAATTTCATCCTCGAAATTACCTAAAGCAAATGAAGTGGAACACTGAGCTCCCATTTGCTTGTCTCACTTTTAGGTAATTTCCTTTGTATTTTCATACCTCCCTAACACTGTAACAGTGGTATGGACTCATTTCTACAACTCTCTTATTTCACAAGCCATATCCTATACTATTTGTTAGTCATAACTTATATCCAGTAGTTTCTTGCTTGAGGTCAGCACAAAACTCTATTCTAATCATAATACCTTTAGCCTTTTTTTTTTATTCATTTCACTTTTCTTTAACCTCTTTAATCAAGTGTAATCTAAAGAATTTCTATCTCAAATCTCACTTCAATATGAAAAGTCCTATATTATCTATCATATAATACCTCATAGGGGTCTATTTCTAAACTAAACAAAATACTATTATCTTATGCACTCTTTGCCAAAAACACGTCATGTATCATGTAATCATAAGCTTACTACTATTGTCTCACAAGATATGATCAACTATCTATATCACTCTCTCTAACTATCCATCAGACTAAGGATGGTAAACTAGGTGATGAAATAGTGTAGTGCCTGACGCTGCTTACAGCTTTTGCCATAACCTACTAGTAAAATAAAATCCCTATCTAAATGACAGTTACTGGCATAACATGAAATCTGATAGTTCATCACCATATAATCGAGCCAACCTATTTTAAACTAATCCATCCTAACCGGGTAACTTGGACTGTTTTGCCTATCTATCAACAATTATGCATGCACCACTACATTTACCTTTACTCAATAGTGAACTTATTACAAACTTTGAGTTAGCTTTTTCTCATTCTCACTCTGATATAGCTGTAGGATACAACAATACAGAAGAATCATGATGCCTAGCTTTTACTTACTGGTATATCAAATACTGTGTATTATTTCTACCACACTTCGTTCCATACCAAGCCACTAAGAAATAAAATTCCTAAGCTTAGATTTTTCCTCCCAAAATAAATGGAACAAGGAGACTCATGTGTTTCCTTAAACATCTATAACCCAAATCCTCTATATAAAATGTACACGATCTGTTCTTATGAGTCTACTGCTCACTTACTATCAACTGAGACCCTATGGTCTTCCCCTCTTCAACTTTACTAATTATCTAAACCATCTACTTGTCTTTCATCTGATTCTCTTTAATTTGCTATTTAAAACCTGACTTTACTTGCAATTTAGCAACTAGGGTGTCTTCTAAAATAATTGGCAACCTGATATTCATAATCTCTTGAGGTCACCATAAATTTCCCTATATTTAGCATCTATCAGCACATTAACTCTTACTAGTAGATAGTTAATCAGACAATCAAATCTTGAATCAATTCTACCTAGCTTCTATGTTTCAGGTCCCTTCTCTTATGTGATGAATATTTCAACTCCAATAATCTATACTTATACAGCATTCTTCTTATATTGATAATGCCATCATTTGTTTCAACACAACCACTATGATAAGTAGCCCTAAATCAAGGGTAAGATAAACCTCTACTCGTGGCTTCGACTATCTTACAGCACAAGCCTCTACTTTTCCACCTAACATTAACACCTAACAAACCCTTCAATGAAGTATCCTTGCACATAACAAAGTCCTTACCCTGTTTAAGTTGAATCAAGATAAGAACCTTTGTTGACCTCTATTTTAACTTAGCAAAACTTTCTTAATAGTGCTTATCCCACACAATTCTTACCTCCTTTTTTCTTAGTCTAGTCAAAGGAGTAACAACAATAAAAGTCCTCTTGTAAGCCCTCTGTAAGCTCAACTAAGGGGTAATTTACACAGATAGTCACTCAACTATTGACTTTGTACTTATTATGTCCCTTACTTTTATTTTGTGTCTAAAAACTCCTTAAACTTAGAACTTTTTCCCTCAAACGACCTTATGACCTACTATAGCAGGTTAACCTTTTAATTTTAATCCCTAAATGGGTAATTTACACAGATAGTCACTCAACTATTGACTTTATACCTATTATATCCTTTAACTTTGTTTCATATCTAACTTGAAACTTTTTCTCTCAAAAGTCCTTATGACCTACTATAGTAGGTTAATCTTTTAATTTTAATCCTTAAATTTATTTTTTCATTTTAATTTCACCATAAAATTTTTATTTCACTTCTAAAATTCATCGAGGTTGATCTAAACAATGCAAAAATTTTTTGGGCCTAACCCGAACAACTTGAAAATCATATATTAAAAATATTCACTCTATTTTATATCCTATAAACAATCACATATCACATCAATTCATGAAAATTGAGCATAAAATTACTATTTTAATAAAAGTTTACTTATAAATTCAAAATAGATTCACGTTGAAAATTTTTAACTAACCCGATTTGAATAACCTATAAATTACAAAAAAAAAAATTTAGCCTGACCGACTAACTAACTTTTTCATATTTTTCGAGTTATTTGAGTCAAGTTAGGTTCAAATATTTTGAAAATTTTGAATTTTAACTCATATTTATTAGGTAAAATTAAACTATTTTATTATTTTTAAAATTTTAATTTTACTTAAATTAATGAAAAAATTGTATTTTATATTAATTTTGAGATTACTCAAAAAAATTGAAAAATCTAAAAAAGTTAGTTCAAATCGGCGAGCTAAATTATTTTTGTATTTTTTAGGTTATTCAGACCTAGTTAGTTAAAAATTTTTTATTGTGAATCTTTTTTGAATTTAATGAATTTATAAGTATAACTTTTTCTAAAATAGTAATTTTATGCTCAATTTTGATGAATTAATGTAATTTGTGATGATTTATAGGATATAAAATAAAGTGAATTTTTTAATATATGATTTTCGAGTTGTTCGGGTTAAGCCTAAAAATTTTCGAATTGTTCGGGTTAGCCACGATGAATTTTAGAAGTGAAATAAAAACTTTATGGTGAGATTGGAAAGAAAAAATAAATTTAGGGATTAAAATTAGAAGATTAATCTGCTTTAACAGGTCATAAGGACTTTTGAGAGAAAAAGTTTTAAGTTAGATACGAAACAAAGATAAAGGACATAATAGGTATAAGGTCAATAGCTGAGTGACTGTCTATGTAAATTATCCATTTAGGGATTAAAATTAAAAGCTTAACATGCTATATCAGGTCATAAGGACTTTTGAGGGAAAAAGTTCTAAGTTCATGGAGTTTTTAGATACGAAATAAGAGTAAGGGACATAATAAGTATAAGGTCAACAGTTGAGTGACTATCAGTGTAAATTACCTATCAACTAAGCCTAAAAAATTTCTCTTCTTAGTTACATTCCAAGAGGGTTTCAATTCCAACACTGCTTTGCCTTTATTAGGGCCAAATTCTAACTCCCTCTATTAAGACTGGGTGGTCCAAAGAAAAACTTCATTTGCCCAATTCATACTTATTGTGTTAGGCATGCAACCATCTTTCTTCTAGGGTCTGTATCATAACCCTCAGATACTGTTCATACTCTTCTTAGTTCCTAGAATACACTAAAATATCATCCAAGAACACTTTACCACTGGTGCATATAAAACTAAAAGCTTTGCTCATTGCAATCTATAAAACTACTAAGACATTTGTGAGCCCTAATGACATCACTAAGGACTCACCATGTCCACACTAGGTCCTTAGAGCAATGTTAGTAATATCAACTTTTCTAAATCTGCAGCTAATATAATTCAAATCTCAAGTCAACTTTAAAAGAAAAAAGACCAGCCTCTTTCAATAATTAAGAAGGTCATCCACTAGAATAGGAAACGCTAATCCCACACAAGTACTGTGTGCAAGTACCTTTAAGGCAATACACAACCTAAGTTATCTATCTTTCTCTCTCATAGATAACTTTGACACTCACTAAAGAATTATACTAGGTCTGATGAAACCCTTATCACCTTGCTCTTACAGTTATACTCTCAGTGCTTTTATTTCGATAGATGCTATCCTTCAAAGAACAATAAACACTACAGTAATACTAGGATGAACTTTTATTTTAGAATCTAGTTTCCTTTAACTTGATAACCCTAGTATATCAATAAGAGTATATTAGAGACTTTAGTTTTAACTAATACATATATTAGATTAGAATTGAATTAGTCTGATTAATACCTTAGGCCAAACATGCCTCTCTCCTCTTGAAGGAGTTATGATATCCTAATAACAAAAGAAACTTCTCTAAAAGATTTCTCTCACCATTCACTCTCTCTAACAGTCTTTGTACAATATAGAGGTTTAACTTCCTTTAGTTACCCATTGTCATAACTTGATGCTTATTAAGCCAATCCATCTTAGAAGTACCTCTATACATGGAAATGCAACTTAGTTAAACCTACAACAATCCATGCCCCTAAATCATTAGAGGTATCTTTGATACACCTTTTACAATCACACACTACCCATAAGGCTATTAGCTTCAATGTCTATCTTAACTTGCTCAAGCCGTATCTTTCTATTTTTTTACTAGTGCAGTACATGTATATAAAGGCAACAAATTAGGGTCTATCATAACTAAGATTGAATTATTAAATAACAACATACCAGTCATACCATCTAGTGTTACAGCCACTTTTTAGTCTTACTATACGCTGCTTAGCTATAGGACAAGCTTTAATCCTAGCACCCTGACTAACACTAGACTACTCTCATCTAGTTAGTTTTTTACCCTTACTTAGGGTTAGAGCATTAGGTATCTATGCCTAAGCAATCTCTATTTGTCCTTAAGGATACTCTCTTTGTTATGGCTTCTAACACCACATTAGAGACATTCTTTTCACATGCCTCCTCTGCACTACTCCTAATGCCTTTTTTAATAACAATAATACATGGTTAGTCTACTCCTAGCACTCTCTCTAATAGTGGAACTTAGACTAAAACTAAGCATGTAACTAACCTTCTCACCTTGTCTTACCAATCTGATACTGCACTGGGCTGTACCACAATACTCTGCCTCTTTCTTTAAAAGAGGTCTCTCCTTGCTGGTACCATTTCTTCCTGTCACATGCAACTAATAATGATATTGCCAAATCCCTATTTTTGAGGTTTAACTATCTGTATCCTTAGTTTTACATTCAGTCTTATAAGGAATCTCTTATATTCTGCTTATATGTCATTGAAGATAACTTCCTCAACCTACTTTTGGGAACTCAGTAAGATCCTTTCTTATTCTTCTTTCCACTCTACTAGGATAGGGCTTCTCCTATTTATTATTAGTCAGTCACTCCTAACTCTAGTTGCTAAGCAGCATAACTAGGTTTAGATGCTAATATAAGACCTGCTCTCTATATACTTTGATTATCAAACCAATTAGTTCTATACCCCTTCCTTCGGGCAACTAGATCAATCATCTTTGTCTTACAAAAGACTTTCTTTTCTTAGCCTCGGATAATGTAACAGCTCAGAGGAATTAAAACTTAACTCTTTGATTTCCATGTACTTTACCAAGGAAAATTGAACCAGGCTCTTATACCACCAAATGTGACACGGCCTACTAGATTCCCTAAGAAACCTAATAAGCGACGCACTTCCTACCAGGTCACCTATCTTAAAATTTCTCCCAAGGTCATTCATTTAATTTTTACAAATTTCACTCTAGATTATTCTAAAGTACTCCAAAATACCTTCAGTCAATTCTTCTAATCCATTTAGGCTAAAATTAGTCTAGCTAAGCTATTATAGAGGAAATCTAATCGTACTCAGATTTTACCTCAAAATTTGATAGCATATTAGTTGCTTGGTTCCTAAAATTTAAACAAGCTTATTCAAGCACTTCTATAAGTAATTCAAAACACTTGGACCCATCTAGTCCCCCATTCTCATATAATCATCATCGTTTAACACACATCAAACTCAAGCCTCAAGCCATAGATAAAATATGCACATATAGAGCCTCAAGCTCACATCAACATCACATACCACATAATAATCATACATTTATAAAGAACTTACTCAAGTTACATTAGCAGGTCATATTTAGTTGATTACATTAAATTCTCCAAAGCCTAAATACATTTTCTTACCCAAATCCCACCTAAGCACATGCATATCTAAATGTACATCAATTCATCCAAAGTCTTCACTTGTATCCTCTGAACTGTTATCGTCATGCTTTACGAGGTAGGTCTCGCTATAGTGTACTTGCACACCAAAACTGGTATGCTGAGTATACAATATACTTAGTGGTGAATTTAAAGCAATTTAATCATGGTGTAATATTATTAACTTGCTTACATAGTTAAAAGTATAATTTTACTTCATTAAATAATTTAACTATTCACTGGGGTGCCAAGTTACTAAAATACCCCTAAGGAATTTATCTGGTCTAGAAATAACATTTTTTACTCAAATAAATCATTTAAACAAGTATTATTATTTTTAATTAACATGCTTTACCAAAAATTACTTTATTCACCTTTTTGTGGAAAATTTACTAAAAAGCCCTTTGACTATATTTTTACTATCCCCTGAGCAAAAGTCCTTTAATATGCTTAAACCTTAACCTTAATAATCTTTTTGCCTATTTCTTAACTTGTCTTCACTGTAATTGATCTGGCACATCTATGAAAAATGTCTAAATTGCCCTTTTGCTTGTATCTAGTCAAACTCAGGAATTACTATTCCATTATGCTAAATTTATATGTTTATACTTAATCTTGTCGTTTACATAATTTAATTCTCTAGCCTGACTAGGAAGATGACACTTTAAGACACTAGATCTTGAGGGATAATAAACTAATGTAATAGTCCCCATTTTGGACCTACGTCGCTACCCAACATGTGTGCCATAATTGAGATCAGCTATAGCCTCCCCAGACACAATAAAAATAACTAAGTGGCATAATAGAGATCGACCCATGGGCCTTCCCAACCACAAATGAGTAACTATGTGACATAATAGAGATCAGCCCATAAGCCTCTCTAGTCATGAATGATCATTTAGAACTGGGTGACATAATAGAGATTAGTTCATAGACCTCTCTAACCACTAAGAAAAACTATCAAAAATTGGGTGACATAATAGAGATCAGTTTTTATACCTCTCTAGCCATTAACTAGTAGCTGCAAAATCCTAAGTTGATCAGTTAACCCATCAAGTGGGTGTCTAACCAATGGGCTAAGTAGCTTAATGTCACTTTATTCATTAGCCAAAATTATTCTTATAATATTTAAGTCTCGAAAATAGATAGTTAAGAATTTTATCTTACACTTTAAAAATTTATTTAAATTGGTATAACCGCTTTTTGGCTCTATTGGGTAAAATTTAAAAATAATTTTAGGTCTATTATGATCAAAATTCAAAGTGTCTTATTGTATAATTTATCATGGCATTTACATTTTAAAACTTAATACTTTCTGGTCCAGTGACATTTTTGATTCAGGTAGAGGCCAACTAGATAGTTATAGGTCATTTCGACCACTTTTGGAAGTCAATTTTTTAGGACTATTTTAAAACCAATTTCATTTCAAGTTTCACTATTCTTTTTAATATTTTATTAGGCACTAGGCCAATTATATCTAGGCCAAGTCCATGGCAAAAATATAGGCACAATTATTAAATAAAACTAGGCTAAGCCTATAGCCAAAATATAGGCATCAAAGCCACTGAAACTGGGCCAATTCCATGGCCAAAATGTAACTCAATCCTAGCCTCTCAAAGGTGCAATTCCATA
>CANXYI010939618.1:0-11768 GCA_948208565.1 Hura crepitans | reverse complement strand
TGGAAGGGTTGATCGGTCAACTAGAGGATAAAGCAGCTACTTAGTAGTCGGTCCTTTTGGGACCCACTGCCTTGTGTTGTTTGTGGTGGGTGCGATGGCTGAGGTTATATGTTGTACTCTGTACAGTGATTGTGGATATTGGAAGTGGTCTACGGACAGGTCCCTAAGTAACCACCCTTGTGTATTGATTTGTGTGATCTACTAGTCCAATATTGGGAGTGGTCTTCGGACGGGTCCCTAGGTACCGGGCAAGGTAGGTATAGCTACCTAGGTCTTAAAAGTGGGCCACTGCACATGACGCATCCCACTATCCAGTGTTTTTAAGTGTAGTCTATCTATGGGCCTATAACATAAAAATAAAGAATATGAAAACTGGTAACTAATGGAATAGTCATATAAGTAAGCGGACTTCAATGCATAATTAAACTTAAAACGTCAGGATGTACTGTGTGCGAAACATAACATATCGCATGTTGCATGATAAGACATAATATAATTTTTTTATTCCACCACTGAGTATTATACTCAGCGTGTCGGTGTTCTGATGCGCAAGTTGTGATTAGAGTCTAGGTCAACTTCAGACGTCAGCATCAGTGTAGCTACCTAGATCTTTTGGTATTGTTATTTTCCTTTTTGAGTTATGTATATGAAAGCACTCATGTATATAGGCTAATGTGGGTAGTATGGGACATATATATACTGAACCATAACTGCATGTATATATTGCTGTGTCAATATTAATGAATGTCTAGTTTTAAGTATGTGTGTGTGATGGGTCTACGACCCTATGTATTATGGATGGAATGATTTATTTTATTGCTGGCTATTGTCTTGAGGACCAGAGGGTCCAGAGGAGGAATAAGCAAGAAAGATGATTTAGAAGTGTGTTTCTTTGTAGGTTTAATTTGGGTTAGTAACCACCCGAATTTTCATAGATGTCTGGTGGTGCCTAATAGGAATTTTAACGGACCATAATGGGCAGTAATTAGAAAATAAATGATCAGATTGAACTAAATGAGGTGTTTGGTCAAACGTAGTCAAACTTAGGTAAAAGTTAAATGAAAGGCCACTGGGGAAATCCTAGGATGGGTGACCTCAGTGGGAAGTGACACACCTTGCTTGTTTCAGGTAGAAATGGGTAGGGGGTGTTACAACCATACTCATCTATCTAGATATGAGAACCTCCTATCTAGCACTACATTTAGGCACCATGTAATGGGATTAGCTTATTTACCCATACTCATCCGTGATGTAAAGACCGTTGCCTATACCCCTTTACACTTAGGTGACATTGTGAAGGATTCACTTGCTCATTTAACACTACATCCAGATGGTGATGTAAATTGTGCTTAGATGAGAATGTCCTAATGTCAGATAGCAGATAATCCATATCATAAAAAGTGACCAGTTTCATGCTAGCTGTTAACTTACTACAACCTTTCTCCTTTATTCAGGCTTAGGATAGGTGAAATCGCTTATAAAAATGGTGGATAAAAATGTGGGCATCGTTTTAATCTTTTCCTCATGGGAAAAATTAACTATTTTCTTAATAAAAATGCCCCACAAATTAACTTTCTCACTTTTGGTTTACATAAAAAGCCATGTGACCTAACTAATTCTACTTTTGCATTCAGGTGCCGTATGAACTTTTACACGAAAAATCAAGAGACTCCAATCAACTATACTTTCATACACCTAATACAAGTATCTAATTTCTATAATTTCTTTTGGATGGCTATGATCTCACATTATTGATTAATGGCCTAAAATCAGCATGTTTCCTACACATTGTAACCATGCTAGTGGCTACTTAGATAAGGAAAAGGAAATAAGAAAATATATATACATTGGGAGGTAGCATATATAGACTATGTATATAGAGAAATCACTTGGAAATTAATATAATGGCTTCAATTTTATTACAAGTTGGCTTAGTAAGCTAAATTCTTACAACAACTTCAAATCCCCAATTGGTTGATTTGGGAGCTATTGAAGGTGGTAATGATAAATGGAGCAATAAGAATATAATTTTGCTTTTTTATTAATTTATCTCCCTCTTCATTTTATTCTTTATAGTTTCATCTACTCAATTGTATTTATCATATTTCATATATCAAAGTTCATTATTAAGTGCCATTAATTAAATTTATGCCCTTCTTAAAACATAACAAGTGGTATCATAGTCAAATTTTTTTAGTGATCTGTAAAGGGTTTTAAGCCTAAGATTTGAATATCAAAGGATTTCATCACGTGTCCTCAAAAAAATTCATGTTTTTCTTCTATGGATAATCACATATTTGACCCTAATATATAGGGTCAAAATAATTAGAGCGTTAATTTTTTTTTTCATGATAATTTGAATCGTGAATTATTATTTGATAACAATTGAAACCATGCCTCTATGTTTTTGTCAAAAATCAAACTATTCTGTGACATGGTATTTATAGAAAACCTAGCAAATGCTCAAAATCCTTGAAAATAATTGCACCATTTGTTGGAAATGGCTATCAACATTTTTTAAAGTAATGCATTGCTGGACAACTATGTGAAGCCCATTAGATGATGAAAATATTAAAATAATAAGTCCACCATTTAAAAAATCTCATATTAGCAATTTTTAAAAGAGTTATCGTATTTAGTGGATCTTATATAATTGTCATAGCATCAAACAGTTTTATTTCTAACAAAAAAAATAGAAGTGAAATTCTAATATTGTAAAATGATAAATCAAGATTCCAATTGTTATGAAAAAATTAGGATTCCAATTATTATATCCCCAAATATTAAAGTCAAAATTTACAACTATCCCTTTCTTCTAAAAGGATTTTGTTGTTGTTTATGGCTTTTGTCTATAATGTTCATGATTCTTTGTCTTTCAAATCCATATTCAAAGTGGGCATGTGAAGGAACAGGGCTTATAAAAAAAATAAGATTCTTTTTTTTTTTTTTTTAATCTCATGGCCATGACTATAACCTCCCCATATACATGACTTTGTTTCCATATAGTAGTGACACATTCTGGTTCTAAATAGCAAACTTTAATGTGTCATGTCAATCATAACATAGCCATACCAAAGGAATTTAAAAAAAAACATGCATGTATGTAAATTGCAAAATTTTGAATTTGTAAAAGAACTTGCATGCCTCTAAATTGCAAATCTTTGTTCATGTGATTTGTTCGTCATTAAATTACAAAAAGACCACCCACGTGTCATTGAAGTACTGAAGGAACCTTCACCATGCAAATTTATGTTCAAGGAATCGACATTTCATTAAACTGTCGAGGGACCTTCATGTTATTACATTGAAAATGCATTTCTTTGAATTACTTATGTTTAAAGGACGGATGAATCTTTAAACTATCAAACTATGTTTCAAAAGATTCAAGAAATGACTGCGAAAGTCGAAGTTTTTTTTTAATTGCTACAAAAATCTCATCATGGAGTTCTGAATATCGATGAAGATTTTTTCAAATAGTGAATTTCTTCTAAGTGCTAAGCATACATTTAAATGTATAGATGTGGTGTATGTATGAAGAATGAGTGGAGTAATAATAATAAAATTATACTTCATCTTCGTCTTCAATCTATTCATACTATTCATCCTATTTCATATATCAAAATTCAGTTTTAAGTGCCATCAAAATTTACATCCTTCTAAACCTAACAAATTTCCGTGAATATTAACTAATTTAAGAGTGCAACCTTACTTGTAAGAAGCAAAAGCTAAGTATAAAATAATACATATAGATGTAACATAAGTTTTATAGAATACAGGGTTTTTTTTTTTATTATTGAAAAATACATAATTGTTCATTAATTGGTAAACACATTACATATGAATCTCTTTTGATAATATAAATAAAAGTGAATTAAATTTCTTTCTATTGTTATTACTACTACGATTTAAGTGAATCCTAACCATATCTAAATAAAATTTTTATCCAAACTCACCTAAATTCAAATAAATAAAAAATGAGTTCAGATAGAGCGATTGAATTTCTGTTAAAAAAGTAAATTAAAAATTAATTTTTAATATATTAAAATATGAAAAAGATAAATAAATAAAAAATATAATACATCATGAAAATTAATTCAATAGAAATTTAATTATAGTTATTATAAAAAATAAGTGATTTTTCAAATAGTTAAAATTAGAGATAAAAAATAGAAATAAAAATCTTTTAATTGTTACTAATAATCTAAATTTTCGTTAAAGATAATGAAAAATCTAATTGAAGGGTCAAATTATTAAAAAAATTAAATGTTAGAGATTTAATTATTATAAAACATATGTTAAAGTTTAAATTATTAATAATTACTCAAAATAAAAGCTAACTAAAATATAAAATAACACATATGGACGTGACATTAGTCTTTTTGATTATTGAAAAAATACATAATTGTTCATTAGTTGGTAAAAGCATAACATGTGAATTTCTTTGATAATATAAATAAAAGTGAATTAAATTAATTAAGAAGGGTGTATCATTGACCCGTTTCTTTGTCACTGTCATGAGAGCCACGGCAAACAGGAATGCAACGATCCGTACAAAGAGGAGAACTGGCAATATGTCCAATTTCCATGCATTTCTTATGACATGCGTCGAGGCATGTGGTGTCGCTCTTTGCTTTCCATGGCCATTCCCATGCTTCTCCTCCTTCTATTTGGCCCATCATTATCACCATTCCTATTATCATCAATATTGCCATTCTCTTTTTGCTCTCCATTTCTTGTTTTTCTTAATATTTTGTTGGAGAGCAAATAAATTCGACTCTCTTTGTAATTTTATTTATCTTGTTTAACTTTAGTAACTTTCTATTTTAATTAATGGCTATAAATTAATTACCCTTTAGGGTTTGACTTTTTTTTTTTTTTAACTTTATCTACAAATTGTTAAAAATACTTGGTCATAATAATTTCTATTAAAACTAAATATAGTCAATTAACTAATGCACTTTGTCTTTGTTTGTTTACAAAAAAAAAAAAAGCTGTAAAAAAATATTTTTTTATCTTTCACGTTTATTTTAAAATTCTATTTTGCTCTTTATATTATTTTTGAAGTAAAAAACCTCTATAGTTATTGGAAACGTTGATAACACTATAAAAAAAATGCAGATATGCAATGGATTTAAAATCTGTGAAAGATTTGTGACAAATTTAAAATTCATCGCTAATTAATAATTATTAAAACATGACAGATTTGAACGGAATAATTAACTCTTTGGCGGATTTCAGCTCAGGGAATTAAATATATTTCATATTACTTTACGAAATTTATATTGATGATGATTTACGGTTGCAAATTTTGTTGCAGTACTTTTTTAAAAAAAATTTAAGATTATTAAATCTTATAAATCAAAATCTGTTTAATATTTTTGATACATCATTAATTAATTTAAAAATTATTTTAATTAAAATTAATATCTAGTCGCCTTCTTCATTCTCAACTCGAATTTAAGTTTGATCGGACCTCTTTCATCTTGTCTTTTAATTACAATTCTAGGGTTTTATGTTCTGATAATTGAATAGTTACTATCTTAGGGTTTTTCTTGGATCAAAGTTACACTATCTATTTATTGGTTGGTGTGCATCATTTTCACTTGATTTCTCAAGTCTTTTTTCTTTGATTTCTATTTATATTTTTCTCTTTCAACCTTCAAAAATTATATGATATTTTAAATTAAATAAATTAAAATTTATCAATAATATTAAATATATTTATAATTTAATTATATTTATACATTGTATTAAGTTTAATACTAAATATATTTATAATTCAATTATGTTTATAAATTGTATTAACTTCATTTTTTATCTAAATAAAACATTTTTTATTTTTTAGCTTAAATTGTACAATTATTTTAATGTCCAATTCTAAAATATTTTGTTAGGGACACGTTGAGATAAAAATGAGGGTGAGCAAATCTAAATCAAAGCTGAAAATCAATAGTTATTTTGGACTATTCAGTTTAGTTTTTAAAAATCTCAATTTATTCGATTTAGTTTCAATTTTTTATAGTGAAAGTTGAAGAAACTGAACTGTCAAAATAACATTATTTTGGACATTCAAAATTGCATCGTTTTATATTAAAATGACATCGTATTGACATTTTTATGTACAAAAAAATAAAATATATAAAAAGTTCAGTTAGGTTCGCTAAAAAATTTGATCGCTTTAATTTCTTCTATTTAGTTCGATCAGTTTATTTTTTTTAAGGAGAGTTCGATTTGTTCGATTTGGTCGAGTTTCGAACCAAACCGATGAATTCTCACCCAAAAATTAAAAAAAAAGGTTATTTTAACCCTCATTTTCTTTTCCTTTCTTCGCCAGCTTCTTTTCCATGCCCCTCATTTTTGTCTATCTCTTCTCTCATCTCCTTCTCATTCTTCCACACCCTTGTTTATGTGTATCTCCTCTCATCTCCTCCTTTCTACCCCTTTATAGTTTGTAGTTCCTTCTCTTGCTTTCTTTCATGCTCGCTTTGGTAGTCATGGTCACGATGAGAAGAACGGTCTCTGTTGCGGTCCCTATCTTGATCTTAGTCATGACAGTTAGAGCTGGAGGGTTTGAGAGCATTGTTAATGTGAACTGTTATATAGTATTTTTTCAAAAGAAGCAAAATATTCAAAAACCTAAATAATCTTGTAGCCTAACCACTATTATTTCTATGTAAGTCCATATATCTTGGCATCTACTCACATTTGGATAGTCCCATGGTGTTTTGAAATTCGCTATTGTTTTGAATTTTATTTTTCATTGTTAGTATAGTTTCTACTTACATCATAAACAAGTATAACATATGTAACTTGAGCTTTTTTTATTTATTTCATTGCACTTTGGCATAGGAAGTGATACAATTCTTCTTGGTGCTGAGACTTTTCATGGATTGTACCCTATTGAAACCATTTCCACTATTGGTACAATTTATGTAAAGGCAAGTCTTTATTAAGGAGCTTAGTAGTCTAAGAGTTGGTATTGAGGAATTTATGCCTCTCAATAAACTGATCTCGAGATATGGGATATGTTGTTGAATTGTTGTAAACTTCTTTGTTTGCTAGTCTTAGGTATGATCCTTGCGTAGTTCATTCAAATAATATGTGAACATTATCATTAAAACATCTCTTAACTTGGAATTGGTCATTATGTTGTGTAAATTTTAAATAAAAAGTACAACAAAGATTATATGCATATAATATAATTCTATCTTCTATCAAAGTTTTTTTAGCTAAAAATAATTTCTTAAGAAAAAAAGTAGCACATGCTGCCATTCGGTGATATTGTGCTTATGACTCTTTCCTTACTCCAATTAGAGGAAGGGGAAATGCTAATTCCACATTATCCATACATAGTTTTAGAAAACCACAAAAATTGATATTGAAAATAAATAGAACAAATTATTTAGTCTGGGGAAGCATGTAATGATATTTAACCTTTGTTGAATTATTTGTCATATATGCTAGAGTTGAATTTTTTCTTATCATGTACCATGTAAGCAAAAAATGTTTTCAATCAAGACCTGTATTTCAAGAAAACTGTTAAACATTTTCGCGAGCCAATGACCCATTTGGAGTCGGTTGCTTTCTTAGTGGTAATGTTGCTTTTCATAATATCATTAGTAATCAAATTGTTAAATTGTTTTTTCCCAACTCTAGTTTTGATTTGTAATAATGATTTTTAAAGAAATAATTTTGTTTATTTATTTAATATGCTTATGTTTGTGCTTTGTGTGTAACAGGGTATGAACTTGTTTAATTAAACCTAAATAATAGGTTAATGAAGTGAATTTGAAAGATTTCATTATAGAAGTGAGATTTAATAGAGCAATTGAGCCAAAATCCACTATGTGGATGTTAGGACCAGTAGAATTCATTCTTTTGGTATCATTATATGTTTTTCTCGTTATTTCGAGTTTTGGTTTAACAAAGAAAATAGAGCTAAAATAGCCATATTTGGATTATTTCTATAATGTCTGAAAATTTTAGTGTTATGAATAGTACTTTCCATGATGTGAACAGTGTTTTCCAAGACCTGGGTCACACTAATCCTACTGAATAGAAGTATTAATCATAATATAATTTTAGATAAAATTTGGATTGAAAATAAAGTCATTTAGATGATTAAAAATGACAGTTAAAATTTTACACCAGTATCATGTGAATAGTGACCTAGTTTTAATTGAACTGTAAAATATTCAATTTTTACTTAAATATTCCAAATAGTCTATTGGCATTAGAATTGAAAATTTTCAAATATCAGGATGTATTTTTTATTAAATTATGTATAGATTAAAGTATGATTTTATTTTTAATTTTTCTCGATTCTTGAGCATAAGTTTTTAGGGATTGATGGACCTTGATGGCATGATTTTATGGGACATTTTGAGAGTTGATTGAGGGTTAAATTAGGGATGGAATAATTAAAAGAAAAGAAAGGAAAAAAGGGCTAAAATTTGGTGACCATTCGATTAAAACTTGGAGAGATTTTGGCCATTGATTAGTTTGACCAAGTCAAAGGTCAAATTTAGGTTTTTAAAAAGGGTTAAATGGTGAATAGTGTGGCTGCCATCTCCCTCTTCTTTCTCATTGCAGCTGATGCAATTAATAACCCATTTCCCCTCTATTTCTTCTTCTTCCATTCCTCATTTAACCACCAATTTCACACTTCCAAGACATCAAACAAAGCCTCCATCACTATTAGAACATTGTTGAAGTGGAAAATCAAAAAAAAAGGATGAGAGATTTGCAAGGATGAGCTATGGTGTGAAATTTTTTATCGGATAAGATTTTTCGAGTTTTAACATTTTCCCTATGGTTTATGGGTGCCTAAAAAGATGTATTTATGGTTAAATTTGATTTTGAAATGATATTAGATTTATTATGAATTTTTCTAAGTTATGCTTATAATGCGTGTAGTAAAAGAAGGAGCTAGTAGAGCAAAAGGGGAAGGAGAAGGCTTAAGCAAGCATTTGTGGTGTATTTTGACCTATTAGTAAGTGTATTCAAGTTAATATATGCATTTCATTATGATGTTGGCATATAAAGTGTGTGTGTTGATATGTGTAATATGCTAGTTAGAGACATTGGTGGAATTGTGTATTGGTTATAATGTTTGATCATGATTAATTGCCTAAATGTATGATTGCTGATATTTTAAGTGCTTAAGGTGTTTTGCTAAGCATGGACAAATGCCTCTTGGTGAAGTTTGTGTGTGTTTATGGCTTATTATGAAACTAAAAATGGTTATGTTAATGAAAAAGATAATGATGTAAAATGTAATTTGTGCTATGTATGTATATGTTAATTAATGTGGGTAGGCCATAATGTTTTGAGATGGCCGAAATCTCTATAAGGCCTTGACTAGATGTTTTTGCCTTATGAGATGGCCTAATGAGGATTCATGAACCTTAAATGGTTTACGAGTAATGTGGTAAGTTTAAATTGCCAAAATTGTAACTGTCATATTTGCTATGTTTAGTACATTATATGAATTTGATTGATGGATGTGGTGTATTAATCAATGTAGATAAAGTATGGATATTTAAGCTCATATAAAAGTAAATTAAATTAAAATATGTATTTGTTGACTACTTAGGTAGTTAAGTTCCTTTTATTGTTATGAGTAAGGAATATGTATTATGCGTGAAAAAGTATTTGAACAAGATATTATGATTTTGGATTCTATATGCATAGGAGAGATGTTATGTGGTTAAACATAATTATGAGCATAAATAATCATAATGTTACCTTAAAATTTAATTATGAAGGTGAAACATTATAATTACAATAATGCCCCATACGATTAGACAACCTAGATTGGATAGATTGACCGGTCAACTAGGGAGATATAGTAGCAGCTAGGGTACCTTCGTGTACAATATTTGGCCTTCGACAAACCATATTAGCCTTCGAGCAATCTTATCAATCTTCGGGCAACATACAGGCCTTTGGGCACCATTAGTTCCATTATCCAGTTTTGGTTCGTTGTCTTTTAGGTATAGGCATAATTCAGCACTTTGTCAAGTAATTAAGAATGATATAAATTAAAACTAATTTACATATATGCTAAAGCTAATTTTAATAAGGATGTTGAGATTTGTATTTATGCAGGTGAACTCTTTTTGGTTATTCTAGATTATAGTTGCAATGCCTGTGTATAATTATAGTGTGTTATGTATAATTATATTAAGATATAATTTATATGTGATTAATGCTTTTGCATGATATGCGTGTGAGCATTCATATGTTAAGTTGAATACACTGCTAAGCATTCACTTAGCGCATCATTTTATTTTGTGATGTGTAGGTTAAAGAAATCAGATTAGAGTCAAAGCCTCAATATCAATAAGGTAATCAAGAGACAATTCTTTTGGTATTTTGATTTCTTTTATATAATCAATGATGTACTCATATAATGGCACTCTTGTGTAATTGAGGGATTAGGCCTAATCTATGTTGTAAATATTTTTGTAACTCTTTAATACTATATAACAACTTATTTATGTAAGTATGTACGAGGATGTTTAACTTGTATGATATCTTTTCCTTTTGTATGCTTGATGAATGTGGAGTTTAAGTTGAGTGTGAGGGTCAGATGGACCTAGATGATGATGAGTTGTGTTGAGAAATTTTAGAATTGTTGTTTTTATATAGGTTATTATTTGGGATAGTGCTCGGTATAACCGTTATACTGCCAAAATTTCGGCACGAGGACTCTACTTTGAAAAAATGATTTTTGGAAATCTATATTTTCATAACCTCATACATGCAAAGTATGTTTCAATAATCAAATAATATGGTTTTAATTTATTAGTTTTCCATAAGAGTAGTCCAAATATCAATTTGTATGCTGCTCCTTATTTGGGTCTAGTGATCAGATCGGGTAAGGGGTGTCACATTTATTAGTATCAGAGTTCTAGTTTAGGTGTTCCTCAATAAATATAGGTTATATAAGAGTGACTTAGGATTTAAAAGGTGTACATCACATAATTATACATATTGAGTCTTATAATATATTTCTTTTCCTATAGATCTGAGGACGAATCAATCTACACCACAAGATCAAGAAAAAGTCGAGAGCCATGCTCCGACTATAATAGGTTAGGGGCCATCAGGGCCAATATAATTTCATCATGTGATGCTGGGCATATAGCTCAGAGACCATAAGTTCAGCCTGCCTAGTTAAAGCAGACGGTGGAATTGGTATGACAAGCAGCTATTGCTACTGTTATTGCTACATTTCATCCTGCTCTACCTTCACTAGTTAAGCTAGAACCTTAGGCTTTTCAGAAAACTTACCCTGAGAGGCTTAAGACTTCTAGGGTGAGAAGTTTGATGGATCTCACCCAGTAAAATATTAGCTGGACATAATTATAAGGATTATGTAGCAGCTAAGGTGTACTTAGGAGGAATATGTGAGTTGTGCAACATCTCTTTTAATTGATGAGGCTTTAAAGTGGTGGGAGACAATCATAAAACATAAGGCTAAAAAAGACTTGACTTGGGAGTTTATCCTTAAAGAGTTTAAGAAAAAGTACATAATCGAGCATTACTTGGACCAGAAGAGATAGGAGTTTGTAGACTTGAAATAGAGATAGAGGTCTATAGCAGAATATGAGAAAGACTTTGCAAGGCTTAGCTGGTATACATAGGAGATGGTTTCTAATGAAGAGGATCGATGTAAGTGTTCGAGAAGGGGCTTAATCTTGACATTATACTTTACGTAGCTCCTATGAATATTAGAGACTTCTCAACTTTGGTTACAGCTT
>CANXYI010939597.1:0-10023 GCA_948208565.1 Hura crepitans | reverse complement strand
TGTGTTGTATTCAAGTAATGGTTAATCCTTGTAGGGTATGTATGCTTTTTGTGTTTGTTTATGAGCTAAGGCTCTATATGTGCTTCGTTGATTAAGGCTTGAGGCCTATGATGATTGTTTGGTAGATGATGATGATAGGTTTATAATTGGGGGGCTAGAAGGGTCCAGGAGATGTGATATGATATAGAAGTGTTAAAGGTAAAAATGAATTTTGGGATAGTGCCACGAGTAGCTGGTAAGTTGCCAAAATTTTTACGACATACCAGACTATGCTAAAATTAGTCTAAAATAGCCTGACATAATCAAATGAACTTAAATGGACTAGTGGAACAAACCGAACTAAATTTGGTGTCAGATAGAATTGCCTAATGTAGAATAAGTAAGTGTTAAACAAATGATTATGGGTGACCTGATGAGAAGTGCACCACTTATTGGGTTTCTTTGGGAATTTAGTAAAGGGTGTTATAGCTAGAAATTATGGTATGGGTGTTATTTTTGAGTTTTGATTCATGTGAATTCTTCTACAATTTTTTTATAACCAAAAACCTATTATAGAACTTATATAAAGAAGGGGAGAGACAAGTTAAAGGCAAAGAGAAGTAATAAAGTTGTATTCAGGAAATTGAGAAATTGCTTTTTAAGTTTATTTTGTAAAATATATGTACACATTAATTGTTTGTTCATTTTTAGTTTAAAAACCTATTATAGAAGTTGTAGTTTTAGTAGTTTAAATTGCCTTAAAATAATATTGATGGCATAATAAGGTTTAATATATGCTAATTAACTGAAATAATAGAGAAATTATGATAAATTAGTGTAAGGATAATTAGTACAATTGACCTTATGTTATGTAATAAAAGGGCATAATGGTAATTTTGGACATTATGTGTAAAATGTATAAAATTGAACTAAAATTGGATAATTAATCATGTTAGAATAATGTTTGATGTGTAAGAATGCATTATGTTAATTGTTGGATATTTTCATAAGTATTTCTAATCTATTTTGGTTTTGATAGTGTGAAACAATATTAATAGTAGTTGGCACTCATATGTAAGGATGTTAGGACTAGACTATAGTGATATGTATTATGTAAAGTGGCTTTGTTGGGATGTAAACATATATTATACATGTTATATTTTCATAATTTGTATGTATGTGGTTGAGATTACATTTTGTGATATGACTACATGGGAGATGGAGTTGAGATGAGGACCAGAAGGGTCCAGGTTAATGGTGGATGATTGAGATATTATAGAAGTGTTGTTTTCTATAGGTTTTATTTTGGAATATGGCATGATGCAGCTATTATGCTACTGAAATTTTGGAGTAATATGTCAGTTATGGTATTATGTGTGATTTTCCTCTACAAAAATGTTTTAAAGAGATAATGGTGAGGTTAATATAAGTTAGTTTTAATGTCATCTCTTATTTAGATTGGCAATGGTTCAGGTAGGAGGTGTCATAATATGGCATCCCTTGCTCGGATACACCTATTAGGTTGAGGAAAGGGTGTTATAATCTCCTTTCTTACCTCTAGTAGGAGTAGTTGTGGATCTTTGTCTAGCATGAGACCATTTCAAAAAAATCTCTATAAAAATGTTTCAGTGACCCACATGTAAAGCATACATCTAGTTTCAAACAATCTCTTTATCTTTATCTCTTGTGATAAGTCTAACATTGATGTAACTGGCCACTCTTAGTTATAGACACTAGAGTACTGGCAGCTTAAGATTGCCCCTATCATGCCTTGCTCTTATTCCCCTAATTCATCTTCTATGATTAACCCAATCTCTCTATATTCTATAGTGCCTCGGCTTATTTTCCCTAGAACTTTTCCCTGTCTGTTGAGCTGCATTAGAATCTCTTTAACCATAAGATTACTTCTTTCGATAAAACTCTCTCTTCTCCTTCTATACACCTTCAATATATATATATATATATAGACTGTGTTGTATTTAAGTAATTGTTATTGCGCCAGCCTATTTTCCTTAGAACTTTTCCCAGTCTGCTGAGCTGCACTAGAATCTCCTTGACCATAAGATTGCTTCTTTTGATGAAACTCTCTCTTCTCCTTCTGTCCCCCCTCAATATATATATATATATATATATATATAGACAGACTATGTTGTATTTAAGTAATGGTTAATCCTTGTGGGGTATGTATGCTTTATGTGTTTATTTGTGAGCCTGAGGCTCTATATGTGCTTTCTTGATTATGGCCTGAGGCCTGTGACAATTGTTTAGTAGATGATAATGATAAGTTGATAACTGGGGGACTAAAAGGGTGTAAGAGATGTGATATGTTATAGAAGTGTTAAAGGTAGAAATGAATTTTGGGATAGTGACTTGGGCAGTTGGTATGCTATCGAAATTTTTAAGATATACCAGACTATGTTGAAATAAGTCTAAAATAGCCTAAAATGATCAAATGAACTTAAATGAACTATAGGAATAGACCGGACTGAATTTGGTGCCAGACAGAATTGCCTAGTGCAGTATAAGTAAAAGTTAAATGAATGATTATGGGAAAAGTGAGAAGGGTGACTACACGAGAAGTGCACCACTTATTGGGTTTCTTTAGGAATCTAGTAAGGGGTGTCACAGCTCGAAATTACTATGTAGGGGTTATTTTTGAGTTTTGATTCATGTGAATCCTTTTACAATTTTTTTTCTAAACAAATACCTATTTTAGAATTTAGATAAAGAAGGGGAGAGACAAGTTAAAGGCAAAGAGAAGCAATAAAGTGGTATTTGGGAAATTGAGAAATCGCCTTTAAGTTTATTTTGTAAAATATGTGCACACTTTAATTGTTTGTGCATTTTTAGCTTAAAAACTTATTATGGAAGTTGTAGTTTTAGTAGTTTAAATTACCTTAAAATAATATTGATGGCATAATAAGGTTTAATATATGCTAATTAAGTGAAAACAATAGAGAAATTATGATAACATTAGTGTAAGGATAATTGGTACACTTGACCTTATGTTATGTAATAAAAGGGCATAATGGTCATTTTGGACATTATGTTTAAAATGCATATAATTGAACTAAAATTGGATAATTAATCATGTTAGAATAATTTTTCATGTGTAAGAAGGCATTATGTTAATTGTTAGATATTTTCATAAGTGTTTCAATTCTATTTTGATTTTGATAGTGTGATGCAATTTTGATAGTGTGATGCAATATTAATAGTAGTTGGCACTCATATATAAGGATGTTAGGACTAGAATATGGTGAAATGTATTATGTAAAATGGTTTTGCTTGTATGTAAACATATATTATACATGTTATATTTTTATGATTTGTATGTATGTGGTTGAGATTACATGTTGTGATATGACTACATGGTAGATGGAGTTGAGATGAGGACTAAAAGGGTCCAGGTTAATGGTAGAGGATTGAGATATTATAGAAGTGTTGTTTTTTGCAGGTTTTATTTTGGGACATGTCATAATGTAGCTATTATGCTACTGAAATTTTGTTGTAATAAGTCAGTTATGGTAATATTTGTGATTTTCATTTAGAAAAGTGTTTTAAATAGATAATTGTAAGGTTCATATAAGTTAGTTTTAATGTTATCTCTTATATTGATTGGCAATGGTTAAAGTAGGAGCTGTCACAATATGGCATCCTTTGCTCGGATCCACCTATTAGGTTAAGGAAGGGGTGTTATAATCTCCTTTCTTACCACTAGTAGAAGTAGTTATAAATCTTTGTCTGGCTTGTGATCACTTCAAGCAATCTCTATAGAAATGATTTAGTGATCCACATGTATAGCATACACCCAGTTCCAAACAATCTCTTTATCTTTTTCTCTTGTGATAAGGGTAATATTAATGTAACTAGCCATTCTTGGTTGTAGACACTAGAGTACTGGTAGCTTGAGATTGCTACTGTTATACCTTGCTCTTGTTCCCTTAATTCATCTTCTATGATTGACCTTATCTCTATGTCTGCTATGGTGCCCCAACCTATTTTCCCTAAAACTTTTCCCTGTCTGCTAAGCTGTACTAGAATCTCTTTGACCATAAGATTGCTTCTTTTGATAAAACTCTCTCTTCTCCTTCTGTACCCCCTCAATACAATGGCAAATAGACACTAACTTTCAAAAGTCACAAAATTTCATCAAAACAACCTGCAACTTGATATCTATATGCAATCTTTTTTTAAAGTTCTTACATTTGTCAATGTTAGCAGATGTCATCTCTTTGGCATATTGACTAAATATAGCGAAATCTTTCTTATATTTTCCAATGGACCTCTGCTCTTTCTTTAAATCCATGAATTGCTATCTCCTCTTGTCTAGGTAATTCTATATAATGTACTTCTTTTAGAACTCTGTGAAAAAGAAGTCCCAAGTCAGCTCGTCTTTTATCTTATGCTCTATCAAATATTCCCACCATTTTGATGCCTCTTTTTATAGTAGAGATGTTGCATAAATAACCTTCTTTTCTTGGGTGCATCTCATTTACTTTATAAACTTCTCTATCCAGTCTAACCGATACTCTATTTTCCTAGGCTTCATAACACCCTTACCCTTAAAATCTTTTGTTCCCATCTTTTTAACTATCTCATGATAGGTATTTTGGAGAGCTAATAGTACTTCATGCTGTTGTGTTAGTGGTGGAGTTGTAATGCTTATAGATTGCCTCAAAAGCCATATCATCTCTTGCAAAAATACTAGTGGTACCTATCGATGATGCTTATTTTGCTGCACTACCTAAAATAGATGCGACCTTGGCAGCCTCTTATGCCATAATCATCGGAGTATGGCTCTCAACTTCCTCATCATTGTGCATTGTAGGAGCACTCATCTTATTTATAGATAAGAGAACAATTTATAAGCGTCAATATAAAAAATAATAAGATTCATAAACTTAATCCTTAAAGCACTCAAATGTTACCTAGGAATGCCTAAATTAAAGCTCTAATACCACTTAATGTGACACCCTTTACCCAATCCGATCATCACACTTGAATGAGGAATGTACATAGAAACACATTATCCAAAATCATATAAATTCTTAAATTATTAAAATGTGATTTAAACATTGTTAATAAAATAGGATTTTAAAATAAAATAAGTTAACAAAAACTTTTCAAATCAAGGTTTGATCCACATTTAAGAATTTTCACATCAAAAATCTAATAGCATAATGGTTATACCAAGACATTAAGCCAATTGTGAATAGTATCCTACATAGTAAAACACACTTCAATAAATATTTCCAACACATCCCCTAACTCCTATGATCTTCTTGATCACTCTAATCAACTAGCATCGTAGAAAAACAAACCATGCAATAGGAAGAGATACCATACAAGTAGAATAATTTAAAAAGGAACTTAATAAATTTAAAAAAAAATTTAAAACCTTAATTTACATTTCCATATAGTTTAGGCCCACTTTTTCACAAAATTACATGATATGAGTGCTTTGCATCTATACATCACATAATCTAGATATATGTACCAAAATATACCAAAAAAAATCACCATCTCTTGATAATCTTGATGATTCAAGGCTTTACTTCGAATTGTCTTATTACCTATGCGTTGTAAAAATAGATGATGTGCTAAGCAATAGCTTAGTTGTGTAATAAAAATAACTTGTGCAATTATGCCATATAACCTCATACATTAATATATGAAATATAAATATTCATTTTTCATTAAAAATGAAAGCTTAAGACATATTATGCATATGTGCATTAATAATATAAACATAGGTATATTGAATCATAAAGTTACACATCATTCTTAAATACATAAATCATGTAAACCATATTCATTCTTCTTTGTTGTCTAGTTATTATGCTCATACTCAAGGAAAGACATACACTGTGGATAATGGAGTCTCAGTGGACCACTTAGGCCCTTAGAAACATATAGGCCCTACATGCATTAAACCCAACAGTCTATAAAACAAATCTAAAGATAAAAAAATGTATTAAACCCGAATGTCACAAATCAACATAAGATATGTACGTCACCATGCATTGCAACCCAAAGACTATATAATAACTCAAATGTTCTTGGATCACAAGCCAAAGGCTACGTAATAACTCAAAGGTTCATGTATCGTAACTCAAAGGATATGGAGGTATCAAAGTACCCCAGCAACTATTGTCACTCACAGTTTATCGACCAACCTATTCTACTAGGTTTTTTACTTAAATGAGCTACTAACCAAATTTACTTTTAATTTCACCTCATTAAGATAGTTTAACATAGCTCGTAATTATATTGGTTGACCAACTAATGACCATCATAGGAAAAAAGTATATTATCTCTTATTTAAAACCATTGTTCTTATTAAACATGATTATGCATCATTATAATATACAAAAGGCCACAACCCAATGTTATCTATATATATGTCATATAACCAATGGTATATCTAAGGCATTTAGCCATGTTGAGATATGCATCAACCAAAACATTCATTAATCATCAAATACATTATCTCATTTAATAAAATAGACCATGAGCCATATTATTGCATTAATGTCTCATTATGTCATAATTTAGACATTAATGATTTCAATTACATAAGGTATATGTACATGCCCATTTGGCCATACTTCCATACACATGCCATTTCATATCCATATGATCACTCATATCCATATGGTTATTCAGCCAAGCCATCATACAAGCATAAACTTGCATTCCTTCTTATTACACATAGCATCACAAGTTCTTAGGATCATTAACTTTCATATGATCATGCACCATCCACAACATGCCTAATGTAAAACATATATATACATATGTACCATAAGGCCATTCAGCCATCATGCATCTAAGCACTCATAACCATCATTCAGTTACATCATATATCTTATCTCATGCCCATATAGACACATACATCCACTTATGGATATATATCATCCATATCATGCATTATATAAAATAAACACAAATATAAATATATATAGGCCATTTGGCCATAACACTCCATAAATGCTACACATACATTTTAATCACATGGAATGCTTCAATGCATATCCATAACATCATTAAATAAGATTATATGTTATTAACATTCATAATGAGTCATTTACACATAAACATACACATATACATAATACACATACATTAGGGCATACACAAATTTGCATAATTTGTTTTGATTAGACTAACTTTTAGAGTCAAAATACACCCATAAGGACTCTCTAAGCCTTCTCTTTGCCTTTACTTTGCATTTTGTTGAGTTTCTCAACTGTCCATAATAAACTCTATATGTAAAAATTCGTATAAAATTAACTGAACATAAAAATGAAAACCTGACAACATAAACACGCTCTTCGGCACCTAGGGAACATGGGAATAATATCAAACATTAAAAAAACTTACTTGATTAAACTTGAGTAACTATTCATCTAACATAAAAATGAGCCAAATCCTTTAATTTTTCATAAATCCTAGCTAGAAACAAAGTGTGGATGCCATAGAGGTTTAGAGTTAGGGTTTAAATGTGTCAAAAACAAGTTTAATTTGGTGAGGAAGAAAAACAAAAATGAGGTTTCCCCTTTCTTGTTGATATCGACTTTTAGGAGCAAAGAAAGAAGACAATTATTCCTTATTTAGCCTAAAAGTTGACCTATTTATAACCTTTTCTCCTTTTATTTTCCTCATTACTAACATCTAAAAAGATCTTAAAATCTAATAATTTAAACCTCATTAATCTCTAAAAACCCCTACTTAAATGTTAACAAAACTCGAATAAAATTGTAACTTTTCATTATACTTGATTTTTCTAAAAATACTTTATGATATCTAAAAATTTCAATTCTAGTGCGAACAAACTATTTAGAATATTTGTGTATCAGGTTGCATGTATCCTAAAATTTTTAGATCAACTTTTGAATATTTTTCGATTCAACTAAAATTAGGTCACTATTCATGTGACACTACTATAAAACTTAACTGTCACTTTTAACAATCTAAATAACTTTGCTTTAACTTTAAATATCACCCAAAACTATGTTATGATTAATACTTATATTCAGTAAGATTAATGTGACCCTACCTTGGGAAAGACTCTTCACATTCAAGGAAGTACTATTCAAAACACTAGGATTTTTTAGGCATTACATCCACAACTTAATTACACCTTTTATTGCATAAAAACATAGTTAGATGGAGAGATATGGCATATAGAGATAAAGGTAAATAGTGAAAATTTTGAGATATGGTAAGTTTTTGAGCTTTTATATTTTTTAAGGTTCTATAAGTGGCCATGAGCACAATTCTAAGGATGGATTTGAGTTTGGATGTCTATATAGATTGTTATGGATTTTTGAATCTGTATGTGTTGTATGTATGTAGTGAAAATATAAGAATTGAAGGAATTGTGCGAAGAGGAAGTTTAAGGTGCCTTAATTAGTTTATTTAGACATCAAAATAGTGAGTACAATTAACATAATATATGTATATTTATAAACTTAAGTTTAAAATATGTATGTAAGTGAATGTAAATTGGGAATTTTGCTGAATTATGTTGTCTAATGCTTTGTAAGAGTGTTATAATGTTTTATAGATGTCTCTACATATGTGTGTGTATATAAGGTAAGAAATTAAGGATATTAAGGGTGATCTCTAAGTTGGCTGAATGGTCCATAAGTAGGTGCCTTGTTATATTAAGTTCAATTATGTTATATATGTGTGCTTAAAGTTACGATGATGATGAATGTGTATGTAAGAAGTTGTTAAGAATATGTTTACCCTTGAAAATGAAAGAATGCAAATTAATATTAATATAACCAAACCACTTGTGGTATGATAAATACAAGAAATAAGTTACAAAGATTGCTTAAAGTATACGTAAATGGTCATGCAACTTGTAATATAGTATGTGAGTAATGTATGTGATATTTGGGTAAATGATGTGGTTATATCATGGTAATGGTTGAATTTTGAGTAAAAGAGAATATGATTATTTTAACATGTTTAAATAATGATGTATTTTATGTGTGTGTTAAGGCTTATGTTGGATAGTGAATATATGTTTAAAATTACGATACATATTAAGTGGCATATTAATGTTGTATATGAGTTTGAATTAAAGTGTGACTATATGTATGTATTTGATGTGCTTGGTATGTTAAATGGTGAAATTGATGTTGTTACATAAGTTGATACAATTGCAACCACAAAGGCACTTTATTAGTACATAAGGCATGTGATCTATATTTATTGTCAAAATTTGTAATATGGTCTAAAAGATAAAAAAGAAATGAAATAACATAAGTACATGGCATTATGGAATGAGTAGTACTTAAATCTTTATATGGTTGAAACCTTTCCCCACTTGAGGAAAGGCTTAGATAGGTTAAATGATGGTAATTAATTATGTTATTATATGTTTTTATAGATAGTAGGCGATGTGTGCAAAATAAATAGAAGTTAAGTTGGTATGCATTATATGTGTCTAAAGGAAAGGCATGTATGTGATGCATAATTTGATGAGATATGACTACATGTATAAAATGATGATTATGTGTGATGGACTTCATTTTACCATATGAAGAGAAATTTGGTTTTGACTAAGGATGAAGTATGAGCATGTCAATGCCATACATTATGTGAAGCTAAAGGCTTATATGGATAGTGAATACCTAAAGTATTCACAATGGATGTTAATGGCATATGAGAATGAGGTAAAGTAGAATAATACAATAATGATGATGAAGCATCAATGACTTATCGATGATATGACATTAAATGTGTGTGGTTCAAAGTGATAAAAAGACATAATGTGGAAACATAATAAAATGGCTTAGTTAACCCTTTAGGTGATTAGTTGGCCAAATGATGGGTAAAAATCTTAAAAATCTAATTTAATAAGGTGAAACATAAATAAGAATAGTGGTAGCACATATAATTAGACAACCTAGCTTGGATAGGTTGAATGGTCAACTAGGGATAGATTAGTAGCTGTTAGGGCACTATGATGCTACAAACTTATAGGTTCAAGGTTTGTGCCCTATAATACTATGGACCTATGGGTTC